>JAWWMW010001273.1:0-19003 GCA_035048345.1 Echeveria elegans
TGAAGTAATGTTATTAGGGATTAAATTATGTTAAAAAAATATTAAATCATACAAAAGGGTATAATCATCTTTTTGAATTTTAATAATCATCTCCCCATCAGATCTGGAATCCTCACCAGTACATACGCATCCAATCTGACCGGCGACTCGTTTGTCATGTATATAATGTAGACAAGTCGGGAATTATATACTCAAATAGGGGCTAGAAAAAAAATTGTACATGTAAAAATGCATCAGATTCATGAATTATTTACATCAAATAGGGGACAAGAATATCATGGCACATCTCTTTTCAATCGGCATGATATTATCTCTTCAAACGTGATTTTGTACTGTGATAATGAGGAAGACATTATTTTAAAAATGTCGAACAAGATGAATGACCTAGATCTCTTTATACTTTCTATTTTAAAAAGCATTTTATATGATTCATTGCCTTTAAGGAAATGCGGACTTGAAATAAATTTATTTACAAAGAAACAGATTTTATTTACAAAAAAAAAAAAAAATATTCGTGCCTACACTTTTTTGCCTATGCATTCATCCCTTAATTACATAAGAACTTATACGTCAAAAATCCTATCAATCAATGCTTGTTAGCCGACATTCAGCTACCCGATGCCGGCAGGGCGAGGCTCCATCCTACCCGATAGTAGAAGCAGTTGTGACTTTACATGCTGCCAGTTTTTCCAGCTTCATTCCAGCCAGCCAACATATACTGCAATGCATAAAACACCACACGTGAGTTTGCTCTTTCTTGATCAACCATTTCCAACATTTCACTTTATATGACACGGTGAAAGCCTGCTTTCTAACTCAAAATATGTTCAGAATCGAAATTGCGTCATCCACATAATTAAAATTACTTAAAAATAATTTTTACGAGATTGACTATTGAGTTCATATACAGCGCAAGTAGTTCTCTAGTTGACTAAAAATAATTAATTTTTATAAATATTATTTTGATTGGCTGACCCAAACTCAAAGTCTGGTGTTAAACGAACATATGAGTTGTCACGTTATTTGGAATTTTCATAAGATTCAGACGGTTTAAAATGAATATGATCATGATTAATCATTTCCAGACCGTACAAGTTTAAAAGTCTAGATTTTTTTAAAATTCAAATAAAGTACAAGAAATGATGATTTGTAAGTTAACAATTTGATTATTATTTTTATCATCTACCCTAATCTATATATATAATAGAATACATGTCCACCATCAACACTTTTGAAAGTCCTATTATGCCCTTCCTTCCTTTTCTTAATTACAAACCACACGGGTCCAGCCCAAACCATTAAGAGTTAAAAATTAAAAGTTAAAAAATTAAATTAACACTTTTAAATTTTAACCACATGGGCCCAACCCGGTTCATTAAAAATTAAATTTTATATTTACACAGACCACACGGGCCCGTTTAAATATTTCAGAGAAACACACGGGCCCAGTCCGGCCCATTAAAAATTTAAATTTTCACTGATCACACGGGCATGTTTAAAATTTCACATAACACAAGGGTCCAGCCCGACCCATAAAAAATTAAAAATTAAAAATTAAAAGTTTTAAATTACACAGACCACACGGGCCCAAACATTGATCGATCAAGTCCCGCCCGTATTTGACCTGTTCGATTACAAATTCAGGACGGCGCATCCCCGTCGGGATGACGGGCGGTATGCTAGTATAGTATATACGGTCACCGGAGGAAAATCCTTGGAAAAGATACACAACTTGGTTTGCAAAGACTGCAAACATATATAAACTACTTTTTTCATCATGATTTTTGCCTCAGTTCACTTTGTGCTTTCCCACTTACCCAACTTCAACCCCATCGCTGGTGTATGTGTATCCTTGGCCGCAGCCGTCATGCCCCTGAGGTACACAAATCTGTCAAAGATTAACATGTAAGCAGAGAAAGCAATTAAAGGACATATGTATTGATCTGCAGATAACTAAATATATCACACAATAAAATATAAGCAAAAAGCTGGCAGCGTGAAAAGTTGAGAGATATTAGTCTACAACTTGGACTGATTCATAGAAAACTTACGTCCGCGAGTATAAACATTGGTTGTTTTTTTAAACTTTTCCGCTGTCTGTAGTTAGTTAACCATAGCATGGACTGCTTCTCTGAGCAAGGGAGTTGAGAAGGATGTGGATTACCACTACAAAGCCACAACCTCAGCAAGGGAAGTTATTGGATTCTTCAGTGCATTAGGAGACGTTGCATTTGCATATGCAGAGCATAATGTGGTCCTAGAAATCCAGGCAACAATCCCATCCACACCAGGGAAGCCATCCAAGCCTATGTGGAAAGGAGTGGTGTTTGCCTATATCATAGTCGCATTGTGCTACTTCCCTGTTGCTTTTGTCGGCTACAGAATCTTTGGTAACAACATCTTACTGTCATTGGAAAAACCAACCTGGCTCATTGTGATGGCTAATGCTTTCGTTGTTGTACATGTTATCGGAAGCTCTCAGGTAATTAGTAATATTCTCAGCTGCTTGTAACATGTCTTCAGTTCTCTTCACACTGTCTTTTATTCCACCACCTTCTTATTATGCAATTGCAGCTTTATGCCATGCCAGTGTTAGACATGATGGAGACTGTGCCGGTGAAGAAACTTAATCTTCCACCATCTCTACTTCTTCTGTTTGTTGTGAGGAATCTATATGTTGGTAAATGAGCTTGAAATCTTGACACTTCACCAAAGGTGAAATTTGTAGCGTTGTTGTTTTCGAAATTTTCATTGTTGCAGCTTTCACAATGTTTGTTGCCATAACCTTCCCCTTCTTTGGAGGTCTTCTGGGATTCTTTGGAGGCTTTGCATTGACCCCCACAACATCCTTTCGAAGTTCTCAACCTCTGCACTCTGTGCACTATCCTGCAACAAGCAAAAAAAATAAGTTGACATGGTTATGATCGAGTTCAGACTTCAGACAGTATACATTGAAATTGAATGCTAATATATTATCTTGCCTCCTCAGCTACCCTGCGCTATGTGGCTGGCGATCAGCAAACCCAAACAATTTGGCCCCTCTTGGTTCGCCAATTGGGTATATTTTAGCCTTTCATTTATCTTAAGTGAATACATCACCAATATCGTCAACCTCTAACAATGAAGTCACATCAATTTCAGATTTACAGTATACTAGGCGTCATTTTGATGATCGTAGCACCTATTGGAGGGCTAAGACAGATCATCATCAATGCCAAGACATACAAGTTTTACAGTTGATCTACCATGGCCACCAACATGAATATTAGACTAACAAGCATGCTGGAGTAAGAAAAAACAATAAATTGCTGGGGCAAAAACTCATACAAAAGCTTATGACAAAATAATTCTCACTACTTTAAGAAATACATTAATATATTGTTGCAGCTTGCTGTCCATTCTTTTTCCATCTCCTTACAGTTTCAATAACCAGCAGTATCAAAGCAAACCGGTAAATGCTTGCATCCCAATGCTAAATGGAAGCATGATTCAAACCGTACTGAAATAAAACTATACTGAATCCTTAGAAATAAGGCAAGAAATTTTATGAAATACGTCAGTCACTTGGTACCAAGTGAGTAATTACACAATGACAAGCAACTCGCATGAATTGATTGGAATATAAGATTACCTTTAACTTTGTTGAGGAAACATGTAATAAGATGACCAGCTTTCTCCATACAAGTCACAGCTGGTAACAGCTTCGTACTTCCACAGATCCAGCTGTGACTTCTCATCATCTAAGATATTTAAAGTTCCAAGCTATTGAAAACAAATAACAAAATAAATATACTAATATTAGCTACCCTTAGGATCTAGCCTCAGGTACCTTAATATCAAATATGCTGCCAAAAACATAAGTTATCAGCTTGACCTGTTCGAGCGCTAATCCACGTCGTCAACAGACTCATGGGTAAGAAAACAAAATAACTATTTTGTGGTGACTTAAGAAAACATTGTATCTATTATCTAATATCTCTGTGGATAAGCTTTGCATTTGACAAAAGAAAACATTGTAGAATGATAGATTCCATTAATGATCCAAGTTCATAATTTTTCACAACATAATCCAAACGGGAAAGTTTTAAAAGTAACACAACAAGCTGAAATCTTTATTCAACTTTCTTCCCCAACTTGCCGCTTCTTTCCCTAAGCAACTCAATCCAGAGATTCACAATCCAAAGAATGCTAACACAAAGAGCAGACACAACCACAACAATCCACGACACCCAAATCCACTTAGGAATCTTATGCTCATTCGCACCACCAGCATAAAACATCCCCATCTCATACACAAACCACGGACCAGCCACACCTCTAACAACACTATAAAATGCATAAAAAGGCGGAGAAAGAATTGCATACACTCTCGCTGCTTTAACACTCTCCTGCTTCAATTCAACCGACAGGGTCCACACATTTTGACACAAGCTAGTCACCTCAGCCAAAATCAGCAACACCAGAATCGCATAAGCTCCGTAATACACAACATACCGACACGTTACAAACACGAAAAGCGTAGCTAAATGGTGCCCAATGAACAACACATCACTAGGGTTGAAGATCAAGTAATGAATTAAGTCTGTAAGAAAGTATGCGATGCTGTAATCCAAAACGCGGCTTTGTAGCGTCGTATTGAGCGATCCGAAGCTGCGATTAGGATCGGAGAGAAGCGCGTGGATGGAGAGGAAGACTGCAGGCGTGCCGTGTAATAAAGAGATGAAGCAGCTTGAAGCGACGGCTCTGTGGTTGTCGGACCAGTTTCGAAAGAGGATCAATTGAGCTGTTAAGTACATGGAGAGGAAGAAGGAGAAGAATAGTGGTAAGTCTGGGATTGAGCCGATTAGGGTTTCCATTTTTGAGCAGTCAAACGTGATTGAGGGATTGTTGAATAGGGTTGTGGTTGCGGATGGAGGCGGCGGCGGCGATGGTCGGCGGAGACTGGCGGCTCCGGCGAGGACTAGGGTTGGTCGTTGGGATTTGAAGCTGACTTGATTTGGTTGATGTTGTGAATTGTGATGCTATTTGTCGGAGTTGGTTGGTAGGAAGATGAAAGTGCGATACGATGTCGTTTTGAGGTATTTATGTGTAAGAGAATCAATCACCTTGAGGAAAGTGCCCCACCTACAAAAGCTTGGGGTTTTAGGAGATTAGATATTTATTGATACCGAGAACGATATGACTTTCAATTGTCAAATCTTTTTTTTTTTCATTTTATGCGATCATATTTTTTTATTATTTTAAATGATGTTTTGATTGACAAAAAATTGGACCGATTTTATGTATTATCGTTTGTCTCTATTGTTTTTTATCCTCATACTATAATGCAAATTCCATTACTTGCTGTAGGACGTGACAGGAATGATCAATCGTCACGTCAAGGTGTATTGTCGAAGGATCAAAGAAGTTTGGAAAACTTATGAATAGTCTAAATACCTCTTAGATTCTTCTGATAAACGTATGAGTAGTTTAAAAAATCAGAAGTCAAAATATATTTCATGTGTTCGTAATCACGTACAACTACAGAAACAAAACGAAAAGAATTGTTTGCACAACTTATCAGAAAAAAAAAATCATTTCTAGGCATTTCTTTCATCTCTAACTTGGCAAAATAGAAACCAGCTCAATTAACATGCTTCTATACAAGCGCAAGAGCGTTTCTTCAAAAATACAAAGGCAGTTCCCAATCAACTATTAGGTGCAAATATTGACCACATGTTCACTTGCAGAAGCTGCTGAATTGCGAATAATACCCATTGAATCTGCCTGGAGTCTTCAGATTCAATATCTACACTTCATGGTTCTTTTTCTTGACTTCATAAAGCTAACGCCCAGGCCTTAAGATACATTTTTACAGCATGCATCTACAGTCATATACTGTTTTTAGTATACCGGAAAATTCCTTACCACAAGAAGTTCACATATTAAGATGCGTGAACCAAATTACAGCCAGTATGCGCACACATAACACATTTAATGGCTGAAATATAGACCAGGTAAGATTAGTCTTAATGTAAGCCAGTTGAGCTATTCGCTCTAAGAAAGCAGATGTTCAAATGGAGTTCTATTTCATAGGTGATAATATAGACACTGATTACCGACAAAACAGATTATGCAACTTAAAATGAGCACAGCGGACAAAGCATTAGGCTTCATAGACAGTATTGAGTAAAAAGTATGAGGTGTGTTTACCTTTCATTTCAACAAGGGTGCATATGGAGCTGGGCAGGGGGTAACAGTATGATCTGGCAATTGGTTGATCAGATCAGTTGTGAACTTCAAGCATTCATTTATGATTTTCTTTTCCAGCCTAACAAGTTGGGTCGCAACTCGTTTCTTGGGATTCAAACTTGGATCTGCCAGCTATAATATGTCGGGAGGATCCATTAGTAAAAAGAAAACCATGGATCATTCATTAGCCAGTAAAAAGAAGCACTACCAGTGAATCGTCTTCACTCATGCTTGTAGGATAGCCATCCAATCTTCTCTGAAAATAATCAACTAGCTGATCCAAGACTGCCCTCTCCATGCAAGGGCTCACCTATAACATGAAATAATAAAAATAAGTTACCAAGTAGTTGTGTTTAGTTTTAACATAGAGACCCAACTCAATATAAGCAGCATTCTGATTTGATAAATACCGGAATACATCATCAAAAATAAAACAACCATAATATGTACAAATATAACAAACTTACAGAACATGTAGGACCCTGGGATGAGATAACAGATTGCATATCAGATGAATTTGTAAGATAGCCCAATCTCAGATAAGGAAGCATATCCAAAATAGCTTCTTTCTCCTTCCCAACAGAGACCTGAATGCAAATAACACTCTCGACTATCACCACTGAGAAATAGCATACAAGAGCGGTCATAGAATCACCTCAACTTATCTTACATTGAAATTTTGCAAGGACAGTTTTCCATTCCTTTGAGCAACCATTCTCTTGTCTTGATATTGAGGATCTTCTGTGTTTAGAGCTGCCTAAAATAAGCAGTAGGTGATATTTAAACGATAATGCCCCTGCCTGAACCAGCAGAAGTAAGACAATCCAAATAAACCAAATCAAGTTTTACCGCAATCACAATTCGGTCATATGGGTTATCCTCGTCAACAAAACCATAGTTCAGAAGCAACTTTGAGTTGGGCTGCGGTCCACACCTGTAAACATTTTAAAAAAAATCAAAAGTTATAGTGAATGGAACCACTAGTCAATCAAACATGTTTTGAACAAGCTCATACCATCATTATTAAAATTGCATACCAAACTACTATAGGATCTCTAGCTTTATAAGGCCGGTCGACGGCAAGTTGTACTGCCCCATCTACAGCAGTTAACATTGCTTTACAATTGCTTTTATAGGTCAGCAATGGAGGGCCGAGAGGAACTAGCGCAAACCTTCGAGCCAAACTGACTTTCTACAATATATAACAAAAATTCCAATGATAAGCAATAAACTGTACGAAAATGCTTTTACGACCCAATGTGATTACACCACCATAAAAAGAGTTGAAGTGAACTATGGTAAAACTGTTGCCGGATAAAAGACACACAAGCACATGAAAGGGAAAGTATGAAATAGTTTGACTGCGAAGGAATTTAGCCAACCTGCAAATGGACTACGCATGATTGCACTGCCACAAAAGCTTGTTTGAATATATCAAATGGGAAGGCCTCAGTCGGAATGTCATACGGATATTGCTATATAGAATAAGAAAAACACAAGCAGCATATGCCCTCTTTATTATTACCAAAAATATTATCATTAAGAGCCAGCAATGAAGTTTAGAGACTTAAGCCACTTTTGTCAACCAACCTGAAACAGAGATCCTGCCATAAACCATACAGTGTCAAGCTCATTATATTCTCGTTTAATTCCCTCAGCCCTTCCAATAACTTCAGCCTAACTTGACATGGCCATATTGCAGAGATATTAAAAGATAGAAAACTCGGAAAGTACCAGATCCAAGTAAATGGCAAATCCAAATTCCAGTATACCATATAAGTGATCTTGTATTACCTTGGTAGGGCTGCCTGTTAGGTAAGCCAGTTCATCTTCTGACCATAGCAACGGCGACTCTACAGCGAGCTGACCTCTCCCTCGTTGGCGATCAAGTTCTCTAATGTACGGATACCAGAAAGACTTCTTGCCCTGCTTCTTTTCATACATTAAATACAATGCCAGGCATGCTAGTTCTGAAAGTTTGTTTGTGGTTAACAGTTCCGCTGCACAAATAATCCAAAATCTTAAATATTAATACTTTTTCTTTTCAATTAAAGCACCGAAGCTTAAAAAATACCAGCAAGCCTATATATTTTCTATCTCTACAGTACATTTGTAGTATTTCGACAATGCTATCAGCATACAGGATACCAGAACACATCTCATCTCTACTAAAATATAGTTCGTCTTCATTGATTAGTAATCACTACTTGGGTAGCAAACTGAAATATAAAGACGGATCCCACAAACAATAACATATCCAGACAATCTCGTCCTATGATTGTAGTCCTTACCAATAGTTGCATTCCCCAAGACTCTCTCAAGTGTCACCACAAGCGAATTTGGTACGGAGAATGCAATATCACCAGCCTGAACTCCAAAACCTAAAATTAAATCCTTAACAAGACTCCGCAAAGTATCCAATCGGAAAAATAAAACGCACCTTCAAGTCCTCACTAGCAGCCACATAATGTATAGACTTAAGCTTCTCATCATGCGAAGGTCTATCTCTAAGAACAACTTTAGCAGGCGGCAATCCATTCTTCTCCATCCACGCCTTCAAATCTCCAATATCATGCTCCTTCTTACTCACAACCTCCATTCTCCTCCCATTTTCCTCAACCACCAGCATCTCGGAACTCGACGCCGAACAGCACCTCTTCAATTGACAACCCGATCGCAATTGACTCAAACCAACACAACTCTTCAAACTCCAACTCGAAACCCTATCAACAAAGAAATACGGCCGTGTCGAAGTCGACCTTACCACCGGCTGCGGCATGCTCGCCCTGCGGGAGTGCGATATTTCCATTGACTTAAAACGCTGGTTCAGTTTGACGATTTAAGATACAGAGATGAAGCGTGGATGAAATGTGAGGTAAGTGGGAGAGAGATGCCGGGAGTCGGAGGTCCTTCGAGTGGCGATGAATCCGACGAGATTCGAGTATATAGCAAAGAAAGCGTGAGGCTTAGATATTTATTTTTCTCCCAGCTGCCGGTTTGGGAGTTTTCTTGTTTGGTGAAGAAAGTTGGAAAATTGAAAATGGTGGATAAGAGAAGATAAATCGTTATGGGCCTTGTAAGGGCCGATTCATATTTCAGCCCATTAGGAAAGTGTTTTCTTACGTACGATCCATCGAAACATGCATTGTGATTCAATGGTACTAAAATACACAAGAAAGTGTTCTAACTTGATTCTTGAAGTACAAGACTTTTGTGCATTCGAACTGAGAATGAGCGAGCTATCATAGGATATCAACACTGTCTGGTTACGACGGACCTGTAGCTTGTTCCTTTTCGGGTGAGCCGTGGACTAAAACGGTAAGTTTCTCGACGATTTCCACAGCAGTTGGTCTCAAAGAGGGATCTTTATCTGTGCAAGCTTTCGCAAGTCTGGCTAACTCGAGAGCTGCTGGAAATGAATAACTGTCACCCAATGCTCTGTCTATCCATTTCTTGAGGGCCTCTTCTGGTTTCTCTGATTTTAATATGGACTCGATTTTGTCTGCTAGATGGTTATTACTGTCATCTCCTTTGGTTATCGGGGTTTGAGCAGATAAGATTTCTAGCAAGACGACCCCGTAGGCGTATATGTCTGAGTCACGAGAAGCTACGCCTTGGTGAACGCATTCTGGTGCCATGTAGCCTTTTGCCCAATTTGTAGTAAACAATGCAGGGAGGGATGAGGATGGAGTTAGTGAGGAGGAAGGAGTGAGTGATGTGCATGACCCAGTTTCAAAATCAAGCTCTTCAGCGTCTTCTTTAGAACATCTAGCCATGCCGAAGTTCCCAAGCTTGGCTTTGAAATCCTCGTCTAAAAATATATTACGGCTCTTCACGTTTCTGTGAATGTAACTTGGGATCATTGAATGGTGCATGTACTTCAATGCCTTGGCGACGTCGAGGCATATTTTCAACCTCTGGTTCCAGCTGAGGAAACAATAGCAGGAAGCGATGAACTGGTTCTTCAAAACCAACCCACCATGCAACCAGTCTTTTAATGAACCGTTCTTCGCATACTCAAACACAAGAAAGGCTTCAGATCCTTCAGATAAACATGTCCCCACCAGCCTCATTATGTTTGGATGATAGTGAGTCGTGTCACTGAAAAGCTCAAATTCAACGTTGGAGTGTGTATCCCTATCAGAAATCTTAATAGCCACCTCTCTTCCGTTTAACCGGCTGTTATATACATTTCCTTCTATGAGATTTGCCTGGTTGAAATCATTAGTGGCTCTCTTTATCTCTTCAGACGCATATATTTCCACTAGCATTTTGCGTGGAGTTTTGTCTGTGGTGTTGTTGTGTCCATCATAAGTACTTTGTGATCCATCAAATGAGATTTTCTTCTCACTGGTAGTTCTTATGCTGAGACTAAGTTTCCGCATTTCCGTATCTGATTCCTTCAGAGAATCCTGTTTCTTGAGCTTCCACTGAACTACAAGATAAACAGCCACTACAGCTAGCAGAGACCCCCCAACTGAAGCACATACTGCTATATAATGTCTAGCTTTCCACATGGCCACTTGATTTGCTTCAACAATATCAACCTTTATTCTCGAGCTCAAGTGCAGTTCAGAACTCAGTGTAATCGTTAGCTAATGAAATCTTGTGTTTGCACCTGATACTGAACTCAAATCCACTGCAAGCTATGACTGAGGTTTTTCTGATTGAAGCTGTTTATACAACCCTCTTGTCAACCGGTTCCGAATATCATTTTGCTAACCCACAATATTTCCAAAGCCGAATGAAATTACCAAAGCTGATGGGCTCTTGCCTAGTGCTGAAATATGTGCTCTAAATGCTCAAGGATCATTATATAAAGGTCCAGTGTCCACGATGGACACCACTAGCATCAAGTACCCATAAAAAGTACTCAATATAAAAGAGCTTTCTAGCTTTGAAAAGGTAGATATATTGGATCAAGGCAAGTGCATTTGCAGAGATATGGCATTAAGATATCCTTTTGATTCTTTTTATCAAGATTCTTGGGGATGGAGACATCAAAACTTTCTGGAAATCCGTTCGATGCAGTCGGCAGCTGGCAGAGAATCCCAACTGCAAGTAATCATGACATTCTGCTTATATAAGCTTACTTTTTCCTGTGAATTCCTAAAGAAACACTGCTAGTTTCGAACTCGAACTCATTAACCGATGGGCTGAGCATGTGGTATCACATGCTGGCTACTACGACGAGTGGGATTCAGAACTTGGATTCTCAATGTTGAGTTTGATGAGTGGGGAATGTGGTTGGTTGGATGGGATCTACACATGTGCACTTGTGTATTGGGTGAGGCAAGAAAACTTGGTTCCATCAGATGTCTTTCTCGAGCATTAGTAACTAGGCAAAAGAAAATCTGTCTGGGGGGCGAAAGGTGTCTTAGTTCTCATATCTGGAGATCAGCTTTCTTTACATGTTAGTCTGCCTGGGATGGAGTGGCGAAATGGCACACCTCTTGTCACGCATAGATTATTGTTTCTGCAGTTGGTAAATGTTTTAGCTGCATTTGATGCGTTGCATACATGTTCAGCGGGAAACATGTAACTGAAATACCGGAAACTATGCAATTCAGCTGAACTTCATCTTCAGTGGTCTAAAATAGCAATCCAGCTGGCCCATAAAGGTCCTCAAAAAAATGTTGTTTAGCCATTGTATCAGTGGAAGTCGTTGAGCATCAGCCACTTACAAGCCAAACAAATCTAGGTGACTAAAGAAATTATTCTAAAAAAGGATTGCCTTTAGATACTTCAATATGAAAGGTAAAACAATTTTTTTTTATTGCAACAGTTTCATTGATTGATACATGGAAGAGGAGTACAAGAAAGCATAGTTCAAGTACATATATATTTTTGAACGCACAGGCTTGCCATAGGCACGTACATATGAAAGGTAAAACATAGAGTAGCGGATTCGTTGCCATAAGGTGACAGACAATCTCAATAAGCTATGCACAAGCCGGAAATTAACTAATGTTTCATAGTAGCAAAATTGATGCTTTAAGTACTGATGCCAACACATGCAGGGAGGAAATGTATATTTAGCCTGCTTCCATAAGCTTCCAATAATTGGATCACCCAGAATCAAATTGGGGACAGAATGCCTATAAGCACATAGAACTCGTGTCATTAGGATGATATACGACTGTCTACGATTTTCTTGTTGAGTACCTGCTATGCACATTGCACACGGGTGATTCCTGAACCGGTATCCTAGTTATTCTATTTGCATTAATGATACCACTTACTCCATCTGTCGTCTTTTGTTCTTTATATTTCTATTTTTGGTGTCCTCTTTTATTCTTTCTATTTCCATTTCAAGCATTTTCCTTTTCTACTTTATCTCTCACATAACACTCTTTTTCATACTTTATTCTCTACTCACTTACTTTTATATTATTATTCTTCTCACACTATTATTATTTTTTAAATTTCGTGATAACTATCAAATATACACAACAAAGGAGGACGTAGGAAGTATGACCTAGACGGGAACAAGCAACCAGATTATAATCATCAAAACCAGCCTCAGTACTAAATTCGAACACAAAAAGCCATTCAACTTATCCCATCAGAATTCAGCTGACAAAACAAAACACACATCAACATTAAATTCTCTAACTTAATACTCTATCCGTTTCATATTTTTGTTATCATTTGGGTAGTTGTTGCATTTTTTAAGAAGTAGGAAAGAGAACGAACGAAAGTGAATAGATTGGAGAAAGAGTGTAAATGTGAGGAGTTTTCCATTTAAGAAAATGAAACGAAAATTTTGAAATACCAAAACAGAAAATGAAAAAAAAAATGAGACGGAAGGACTAAAGGATATTGAATGCTCCCTCAGACGCAAGAATAAACAATCAATGCTCTTCAACGTACAGCGAAACTGATCCGTTGCCGTTGGTTGGTTTGCTTGGTTATTAATGTTTATAATTTCTTTTTTGTTGTTGTTTTTTTAAAATTATATTTAAATTCTCCTTAAATGAAGTATATCTTACCCTTGTACTTACATTATCTCGTTCGGGGGAATATTTTATATCTAAAATGGTAATAATTTGAATTTGATTCACATAGTCTTGCCATTTAAATACTTTATTATTATCATCTCCATCCATACAGATACTGTAGTTGTGATTACTTATAAATTAGCATTACAAGATGGAATCATTTTATAAAAGCGTTAGTACTTTTAGAATCATGCTAGTGTAAATGAAAATATCTACTTATATGATTGAATAAGTTATAAACAGTTTATGATGGCCTCAACTGAATGGTCTTCAATCCAACGGCCCACCACTCCACTCCCAAAAACCCATCATCGTCTTTAGACTTTTTAGAGCGGGATGTCGAGATATGGAATCCAACATCTTATTATTAATTTGTAAAAACATCATTTCTATTTATACAAGCCCGGTTTCATATTAATTTTGAAAGGAAATAAAAAAAATATTGAACGTGATGGATCACGTATAATTTCAAAATGATGTTGTTTTAATACGCAATCATAGCTACTGAATCAAAATCTTAGTAGCTATGATTGCAATTAAGACAACATCATTTTAAAATTTATTTGTTTAATTTCCTTTCAAAATTTAATGATTACCAGACTATACAATAAAATAAATAAATATTTAGACATATATTTTTAAAGAGTTTAAAGAGTTTCACTCCTATAAGTCGATAATAAATTTGAACCCTGCTCGTGAAGTTTTAAGATTAATTTCTTACCGGTAAACGACACCCTTGACTAGGTAGGCATTTACGTACGTAGCTGTTCATGTCCCTAGACTAGGCTTGTAACAATACCGCCAAAAAAAACACTTGGCTCTTCTCATATGTCACATCACACTCTCCTCCAGATATTTACTTATCTCCAACATTCTGTTGGTCTCTTGTTTGATTGTAATTTTGATAAAAATGGGAGCTTGCATATCATCCGACATCCATCAAATCACTAAACGTCTAAACCTAATCAGAATCAATTCATAGGAATGGACTACTCCTCCGCCCATGCATCTAAGCCTACTAATAACTTCGTCATCGCTGCTTCTCCGATCGGTGAGAAGCCTTCCTCGATTGTCACTCGTCCTATGCCTCTTCACCTTGCTGCTAAGTATCGCTTGTCCTCCGCCAAGTTCCGAAGCTTCGGTATAACCTTCTTTTTCCCTTACTTTTAATTTTATATATTGATTTTTTTTTTAATGCTTTGATTACTGAAAATGATGAATTCACCATTTCATTTTGTGAACTTTAGATTTGTTTTATCTTGGAGGACTGGGTTGAAAAACTGGGAATTTGTTTTGGGTTTGATTACTAAGTTTTGAGCTTTTTGTTAGGTTGAAAACAGGTGATGATTTTATTGAAATTTTACTGGTTTCGTGCTCTTAGTAGGATGATTAGAGAACATCAGGTTGTGTTTGGGAGTGGGTATTTAGGCGAGATTATGAATAGTTTAGGGAATAATTATTGTTCTGTTTGCGTGGTTGTAAGCACTCAGAATTTGGCATCTGAAAGTTTTGAACTACGAATTATATGATCATGTTTTTGGATGCTTTTGGCTTATGGGTTTGTAAACAGTTGGTGAACTTACTGTCCTCCGCGTTTTGTCTTTCTTGGTTTAAACTTTGTTTTCTGAGGTAAAAACTAATAAGTTGGTCTTTGTGCCCGGGGAAAATATTGACGACAATAACTCACTTAGATAATATTCCTTCCTAGGTTAACTTACTGATCATCTGAGTTGGAAATCTGTCTTTCAGATTCAAGAATATACTTTTTCTCGAATGTGGTCGAAATCTGATGCCGTCTTAAGCCGATCACTTAGTAGTTCAAATGATCGATACCAATACTGTTTCATAGACTTTGCTGGTTACTTGAAAATTGAAACTTGTGATCCTTACCAATGTTTCAAAGAAACTATCCTTTTTATATGCTTTATTTTGTTTTATGTCTTATTTCACCCACTTCGAGTGACTAGGGAATTTAGAAACAATACGATGAACGCATAATGTGTGGTTTATAATACACCCTCCACTACCGCTGAGCTAACCCTTGATGACTGCCTTGTCATGATTAACAATAATTGTGATTTCATGGTGCATACTGAATGACTGTGCTGAGTTGTGTAGAAACTAGAAATGGATCTTTCAATAGATTTCAAAAATTTCGATGGGAATTTATAGTCTTAATTATCCTTGCTATTTTCAGTTAAGCTTTATGTTTATCAAATAAACACTTTTATTAAAGTGAGATGACATATCCCATTTTCAACAACTTTTGATGATTTTCTCATGTATGCAGGGAGTAGCGAAGATGTGTTCTTTGAATCACAACCCTGGTTAGAATCAGATGGAGACGACGAGTTTTACAGTGTCAATGGTGGTAAAAGCATCACACTCTACTGGTCTACTTTTTGTTTATGATCAGTTTCACCTCCCTGTGAGCTCAGCTCTCATCATATCTGTATGAGTAGTAAGTCGTCAAAATTGAATCACCAAGGGTAGTAGGTCAATAACATGTCCGCCATTCCACTTGTGACGCAGATTTGACGCCATCCATCACATCATCAGCCAGCAACACCCCAGTCCACAAGAATCTTCCAGCAGCACCTTCTCCCCCTTCTGAAGATATTTCAGCCGGCTACAAACTCACTCTTTCTCCTGTAAAGAAACGAAAGAGCCTCTCTGAATTATTCAAAGAAGATAAAGAAGAAGACCTTGCAAATTCGATCCATGACACCTCAAGCAGTGATGAGGATACACTGAAGCTCAGCCCAACCGCAGAGGCGACAAAATCAGCAACTTACATATCTCACTTTCCGCAACACACATTTGTCAACAGCAGCACGGATATTAAAGTGAAAAAAGAAAGATCACAGAAGTCAGCTCATCACTGCTTCCCCAGACTCTTCTCTGTTCACAGTCCCAATATGGCGAAAAAGAAATCAATTGTGGCAGCATAATAAACGCTCGACAGATGGGGTTTCCTAGTCGCATCAGTCCCTTGAGAGAGAAAAAAAACTTAAAATCAGTCGCTAGACGGGTTAACCAGCTGAAAGAAACATATATAATCAGTGTATATGAATAACATAAGGTGTTGACCTACAAACATGATCAGGCTGTAAAGAGCATCATCTGGTATCCAATTAGATCGATCTTTCAGTCTCCTGAAGGAATCCTAATTCTGGGAAGAAAAATATGAGTTGAAATATATCGTAATAGTGCATTTGTCCCAAAACTGATAACACTGGCATATATTTCGAGTTAAATATAATGAAGCAGTGAACAGAGTGCAACTCTCGTCTGCCATTTTTTCATGCATCGTTTCGGTCATGGAGAGTTTGAGCTTTGGCGTTTCAGTTTTTGATTTGTAAAGATAAATAAACAAAAACGGTATGTGTGAGTTCTGTTCAGGTTTTTGCTGGTCATTCTCGGTAAAAATAAGGTTGTTTTTTTTTACTAATACTTTGTACAGTTGAAAATGAAGTAGTCCATTCAGGTTTTGGATTTTCTCTCATAATTAATCTTAGTCTCCGTTTGGTTGCGAGAGAAAAATAAAAAAAATAAAATTTAAAGAAAAATAATTTTTCCATGAGAAAATTGTTGAAAAATTTTGATCTCATTTTATCTATTTTTTTCATTTTTTTCCTTACAACCAAACACACATTTTATTTTCACTCAAAAATTTTCTTTCAGGGAACGAATCGTATGAAGAGTGTCAACTTATATAAAAAGTTCGTTCATTATACAGTAAAAGATCTAACAGTTATGATTAATCATGTATTTATTGTTATATTATTTTATAAAAAGGATAAGTTGGTAATTTATTATAATTTAATAAATCTCCATTACTAATATCATGAGTATCTTTTAGCAGACTATTATTGCATGAAGCATGATGATAGGGAGTTCTAGCAGAAATTATAGTTTGCCTCGTCTAGCCCTCGACATGACCGTGAACTTCCTGTGCTGTGCCAACGGATCAGGGTGCTGAGAACATATAGCTGGATGACAACAACAATGTCAGCATTATAAGTACCCCATTCAGACAGCCACTGGATTCCTGCGAGTATTTCATCTATTTCTCGGTGAGTACATAAGTACATTTATTCGGCTAGTCCTGAAATTACATCTTTGATGACATAAGAAAACTTATTATATTCTCATACCTATGATTATATACAAATAAATATTTGATTTTTCAGGCACCCTGACCTTGAAAATTAATTTGATGGCATGAAATGTCAATGAACCTCCTTTGGCTTGGACTTGGAGGAGGCACATTGGTCGCATTTCATGCTGTCTTGCTCCTGTTCCAGATATGGACTTGGTGCAACCAATCCAGGATTACTTTCCTTGCCGCGATTCCAGATATTCCTCCTGTTTCTTGCACTCCCCTGCGCGTCACAGGCCTCAGCCTTCGCCTTAACAGCTATGCAACTACACTCAATAGTAACTTTAGTTACATATGTCCAGCAGCGACATAAAAGGTGAACTACTCAGCTTCTCGAGTGTATTACTTCAGACGATGGCTTGATCTGCAGGGAGTGCAATAAGAGCTATCATAGCTGGATCGCTCATCTTAGTGATCCCAACAGCCTTCATTTTATCAGTCAGCTTGTTTGTAGTCATAGTGATTATCTCTGGAAAGTTTGCTCGGTATAAGGAAATCCATTACACTGATACGAATAAAACATGGTATAAAACATGGTACTCGAAGCTTTCATCTTTCTGCATCAGTGATGTAAGCAATGGAAAATGGTTTGGGAGTGAAAAAAGCTGCCTTCTTCCTTCTTCAAAAGATTTGGGATTCTGTTTGAGCGCTGGAAAGGTCCTCCAACTGGCGTTTTCGTCAACCATGATGACCTAACCCAGCCGCATGACTGGACTGACAGCGGACCTTGTGGCATAGGACGAATGAGGGCAGTGGGCTCTGATGACAGCAATGAGGATATAAGGGTGCCATTTTCAAAAAAGCTTTTAGGGTATGCACAATCATCCTACATCATCCTTGAGCTCTCGAGAAGAGCAGCAATAAGTTTTCTATCAGGAACTCGACCAGGGCATAAAGGATCTACTAATAGCATCATAGCCATGACGATCACCGCGATACAGCTCATAGTGCTTGAGACAGTGAGGCCATATATCCGAAGGGGACTCCATATAGCTGAGACTCTCAGGAGAGAGTCAGAGACCATATCCTTACTATCGGAAGCAGCTATTTTTGGAGTCTTATGTTGTGTTTGGTTGGGAAGAATGGAATTGAATTGGAGGGAATGGAATGGCCCATTCCTGAAGGAATGAAAAAAAACATGTTTGGTTGAACCGTAGGAATGGAATGAGCATTCCAATACCTAATCCCTCCTAGTTAAACCTAACCTAATTTCATTCCATTGAAAACAGACGGTATTAGCTCATTCCATCGTGGACTTCTCATCCCGATACCCACACCCGACGCTCACTCCCGTTCCGACGCTCGACCTCCCGTTCCGACGCTCGACCTCGCCTCCTCATATCCTTCAGCTCAACCTCGCCTCTGTCGCTCGACCTTGCTTCCGTCGCTCGACCTCACCTTCGCTCGACCTTGCATCCGTCGTCGCTCGCCTCCTTCGCTAGTCGCTCGCCTCCATTAGTGTGCTCGACCTCGCGTCGTCGCTCGACACAGGTTAGTTTCTCTCTTTGTTTTGTCCGATTTTGTTATTGGAATAAATTTGTTCTCCTTTTTGTGTCCGATTTTGATGATTCCGTTTTGAGGATTCCATTTTGTTGATTTGTGACATCGA
>JAWWMW010001275.1:0-16977 GCA_035048345.1 Echeveria elegans
CTGATCACGTCAGGCGCTAACAGATCCATCATGGAACACAACACCCTCACCTATAACTCCAAACAAGTTTATATGCAAGGAAAAGAGTTATGGTAGAACTTATTCATTCTTCCTCAATGAAAGAAAGCCCAAAAAAATAAACTAGAAAAGCAACCGAAAACTAGAAAATCCAACCAAAAGAAACAGTACTTTATATTGTTGGAAAAGTTACAGAAAAGAAAATGAAAGAAAAAAAACTTTCTTTTGGAAAATTGGGAGAACAAATGTTTATTTATTTCCTTAATTAAATTATTCACTTTATATTGAACAATCAAAAACACTTTTGTTTTCCAATCCTTTAAGTATTAATTAACTTCTATAATTAAGTGTTAGGACTTCAAAAAGTCCGACAACATGGTACACAATAAAAACCTTACTAAAAAGCACCGAAAAGAAAGCAGAGGCTGACAGTGGCGATAGAATCGGCGAGTCGCACTCGGATCCACCCGAGCCAAACTCTCCCATGTGAGTCCTTGCTGTTCTCCAGCTCACCTCTGTCCCCTCCTCTCCTTTCCCATTAACTATTTTACAAGTCCAACACACAATTAACAAAACCCTAAACCGGCTTAAATAGTTAAATTTCAGCTTTAAATTTATTTTTATTTTCTTTAAAATCCGTAACTTGAAGTAAAAGATGACAATTGAATACGAAGCCCCAACAAACCAACCAACCAACTCAAACACACCCTCTCATCATCAACCTTGTCCTAAGCTTATTCTCCTTCTCAATCTCTTCATCCTCCATCGATCCACTTCGCTTTATACCCACTTCGAAAAAGAAAAAAAAAACCAAACCTTGACAACCCCAACTCCACCAAATCCCTCACCAAATGTTAATGTCCTCATACATAACCAAATGGACCTCCATAGCCTCAAACGCACCAGAAATCTCTACACCAAAATGAGAAGCCATAAAACATCCTCCTGCTACAGATACTTCAAATTTGTCATTTGGACCTCCTTAGCCCTCTATTTCCTTACCACCTTCCTCATCACCAAACCCAATACAACCCTCCGCACCACCACCGTGTCACAATCCATCTCCTCCTCGTCCTTCCACTCCCTCATCCAATCCGACCACACCCCATCCATCATCAAACCGATTCCATCAACAGGTCCAAAATTTATTTTAAAAAACTCAATTTTTAAATGAAAAGTTACAATCTTTACGTTTCATTTCACTCACAACCTCGACTTGCGTGCAGATGTGCTCGACTCGAATCTGAACGATCTGAAGATTTACGTCTACGAGCTTCCGGCTGAATATAACACAGCCTGGCTAGCAAACCCTCGATGCAGCAACCATCTTTTCGCATCGGAGGTTGCGATACACAAAGCGATTTTGAACAGTAACGTTCGGACATTTGATCCATATAAAGCGGATTTCTTCTTCGTCCCTGTTTACGTGTCCTGCAACTTCAGCACTGTAAATGGCTTCCCTGCTTTAGGACATGCCAAGAGTCTTTTATCCTCTGCTGTTCAGCTTGTCTCTAAAACGCTGCCGTATTGGAATCGGTCTGATGGCGCTGATCATATATTCGTCGCTTCTCATGACTACGGCTCTTGCTTCCATGCAATGGTATGTTAAAAGTCTCTGTTTCTCGGAAAGGCTGAATCTTTTATGATGTTATCGATTTCTGATGTGGATTGTGATTTGAAGGAGGACAGAGCTAAGGAGGAAGGAGTGCCTGTGTTTATGAAGAATTCGATTGTGTTACAGACGTTTGGAGTTAAGTACCATCACCCGTGCCAGGATGTAGCCAATGTGGTCATTCCACCGTATGTTTCACCGGTGAAAGTTGAGCACACCCTCGCCGGCGCTCCGGCGAACGGAGAGCGTGATATCTTCGCTTTCTTCAGAGGCAAAATGGAAGTCCACCCCAAAAACTTCAGCGGTCGATTTTACAGCAAGTAAGCAAATTTAACATTTTTCAATCAAATTTGGAAATTTTCCATATTTGCTTTTTTGCTGATTCAATCGATTTGTTGTTTGTGATCAGGAGAGTTCGGACTGTGATTTGGGACAAGTTTAACGGAGACAAGAGATTCTACCTTAGACGACACCGTTTTGACGGGTATCAGTCAGAGATAGTTCGGTCAACGTTTTGTCTATGTCCATTAGGATGGGCGCCGTGGAGTCCACGTTTAGTCGAGTCAGTTGTGCTCGGTTGCATCCCCGTTATAATCGCGGACGGGATTCGTCTCCCGTTCGAATCAACCATTCCGTGGAAAGACATATCGCTTAAAGTGGCCGAAAACGTCGTCGGGAAGTTAGGGGAGATTTTAAAGCATGTGGCTAAAACTAACGTTTCTTCGATACAGAGGAATCTGTGGAGGCCTTCTGTGAGGAATGCGTTGTTGTTTCACGAGGATATTGTGGACGGGGACGCCACGTGGCAGACGCTGAGTGAGTTGCTTCGGTTTCGCAACCGTTCACGAGCTGGTAGTCGTGGTGGTATTCGTGGTTCGGTACAGTGAATTGACATGTCAGCTTAGCTGAATGGGACTTTACTTTTGCCAGCTGGGGGTAGATCGCATTAAATGATGACGTGGTTTATACGCCGCATGGTTGGAGACAGCTTGGAATTGTGAGCTGGGGATGGCCCACTTGCGCAGAGAATGTGCATGTGAACGGGCTGCCACGTGTTTGTACATAACATGTGAATCTCAGACGGACGGAGCGATGAGGGTTTGTTAAATAGCGAAATTAATATTGGTCACGGAAAATAAAATAAAATTGAATCGAAATCTGTCGATAGTTGGACTAAATTTGATCTGAGTATGGTCATGTTTTTATACGGTTATTTTATTATTGAAAAGTTAGGTTGCATGTTGTGACAGTATTTGATGTTTGTGATAGTGTGGAGACCGATGCAAAATGATAGGTGAGATGGTGTCAGGGTGTTATTTAATGATGAGTCGTCTTTTGATGGTCCTGAGGGATGGTTGGGGTCATGGGTGCCAGGCTGGTGGTGTGGTCACGAGAATGCGGTCTTTTCATTAACTCGAGAACAGCGCATTAATCGATGGTTTTATTAAATGACTTTGTCAGGAGTTACACCAACTTATTTCTTCTGGGGCTTTTTGTAACGGGCTTTAGAGATTGATGGCTTTCTCCGAAACCCATTTGTTTTTTGGGCCTTCCTTGTTTGAGTAAGAAGGATTGGGCTGGGGATCTTTAGATACACGACTATAAAGAAAAACGAAGGCTCTGTGTTTAGTTACAGGGAAAAAATAGAAGAAATGATAAATTAAAGAAAAATTTTCAGTGAAAATGAGATGTGTGTTTGGTTGTGAGGAAAAAAATAAAAAAATAAGCAAAATGAGAAATTTTCCTTACAACTATGTCATGGGAAAATCAATTTTGTTTAAATATTCTTTTCTCATTTTTTTCCGCAACCAAACGGAGTCTAAGTTTTCAGGGAGCATAAAACAATAAGTATCGTTTTAGAAAGAGTTTACCAAATTTAATATGAAAACTTCTTCCTTAGTTTCCTTAAACTACATACACGATTTAGAGAAATGGTGTGCAACTTCTATTTGAAAGGACGACTTCGTTAAGGGAAAAAAATTAGTGAATAAGAAAATACTTTAATCTTCCAATGTTTATATTTTAATATTAAATAAAAAAAAGAAGCAAGTACAGAGAAAGGAAAAAAAAAAGGCGACCACTCATAATTTAAAGTGTTAAAGAATCATTTATTTATTTGTTTAATGATATAACACATAGCAAATCACACTTAAATTTGAAAACATATCAATCCTGTTTAATATTTGGAGGCTTTTGGATGCGGGCTTTGATTTTCAAAACCGTACTCATCACAAATCACTCCACCTAGACCTAGCAATAGCCAAGTAAACCACATTCATAATCACGCCAAACGAACCATTATGCAATATACTACTATAAACCCGGTTCATTCACTCGAATCGCAAAATACCGAGTCACAATCTTCAGCATTCAGGTATTTGAGACCGGTCTCTACTATGATCATTGCAGTAGTCATACACCATGTAATTTCTCTGAACCCATAACAAGGCTGATATTTGTTGCCCGCTTAGTCCGTATGATCCGGACGGGGACACGGATGGCAAGTGGCATGAGCTGGGGCTACTCGTGGTGCACCCACCGATTTTGAAGTCCTTGTACTTTCCTACAAAGGGTTGGTATTTGTAGTCCGCCTTGTATTTCCCGTTTTCAGTTGCCCAAGTGGATGCATCCCAAATTGAACCATACATGTACATTGGCCTAAGTGGGAATGTGGCATCACTCTTTCTTGGATATCTTCTTATCGGCACATCATCCACAAAAAATCTGTACAAAATAAATTAAAAATTGTAACGTTACTATTCAAAAAAGAAGGTTAATCTGTTTTTCGTTTTTGTAGAAACATTATTTGATGCGTACATGATCTCCACAGGAGTCCAAAGGATAGCATAGTTGTGGTAGTCTTGAGTTGGATCAAACCAGAGATGAAACCTCATCTCTCTACCAATAATGTACCCATCACCACTTCCTTTGATGTAAACATTGGTCTGAAGCGTGTAAGGCTTGCCCGGGGTGGTCCCTAGGAATTCGATGTCTATTTCGTCATGGTGTCCTGGAAAATCTTCGTTGTTTGATAACTGTATCAATAGACATAATAAGTTTTCAACATCATCATTAGTACAATGTGTTATCCAAGTTTTGAGCTGATAATAATATTTGTTCAATTATAAAATGCTTACATAGAAGGATGTGATGACTCCTGCAGTGTAGCCTGCCTGCAATTTAATGTTTGCACCAAAGTACCCATTTCGATACATGCTACGAGACTTGAATCCGCTTCCTACACAGTTTCATCATCAAACTGACAAACGAGAAAATAAAAACTCGATATATATATAGAAGTTGTGTTTAAGTTAGGAATACCAGAACTTTTGTCTAGCCAGAGTGTGAGAGTGTTTTGATCGAATCGTTGATGTTGAGGACCCCATAAAGTTCGATAGCCTTGATTGAAACTAACCTCCCTGAACTTGTTGCTAGGGTAGTACCCCGGGGAAGGTGGAGCTCCAACAACAACTAAGCTCATTGTTGCTACAATGATCGTAAGGATCATAAGATAGGTTTGAATAAGGTGGTGATGACTGTGATGATCCATTTCTGGGTAGCTTAGCTTGAACTTAAAGTGTAGAATTGGATGGGAGAGATGAGAGGTATTTATAGTATAGTGAGAGACTTAGTTATTCTTCTAATCAGATCTTGGGTAATCAGTGTTTGAGGAAGTTACGAGTGACGACAAAAGTTAAAACAGTTAGTTTCATCGAACAATGCTACTACTTGCACCCTAGTGTCGGTTGTATATACTTGTAATTAAGCGCAAGTGTGCAAGCAATCTCCAAATATCAAATCAAATAATCCAAATTAAGCCACTGATTAATCACCTAAAGTATTTAATAAAAGAAAACTCTGTACTACTGTAGTGCTCCAGCCTCCAAGCATAAGATTTTGTTAATGCAGTTACATATTTATATCATGCATAGCCGCATAGGATATGAAAAAATTGAAGACAATATTTCTGAACCCTACCTAGGTCTTAACTTGTTTTTTGACTTTGAGAAATTTGGAAGCTCTCTAAAAAATACTAACATTAGATGCTACATTTCGAAGAGATTGGTGCCATCTAAATCAGTGAATATAATATGTCCAGTCAGACAAGACACCGTTATCAAGTCACTTTAGGGTAGGGTCCCTCAACTTAGCCACTGCAAAGTGTGTTTTCACTGTGAATCGCATTCCTCTCTCACCTGATCATTCTCACTTTCCCTAATCCCTAGTCACTTGAAACACCCATAAGTACAACATGATATGTACCACTTCAATAAAACCCTACTTTAAATTAATTCATGCATATCCGCATTGAATAATAATCATAATAACCCCGCTTAAATTTCACTTTCCACCCAATTTAGGGTATTTAGAAATTTTCGCAAGTTGATGATTTACTAGTGATTTTTGTTTCCTGAATCGACTGGTGAGGTCTGATTTGCCGCATTCTTAGCACAAGGATAATAACGTGTTGGTTAAGATTGAATGATACATTTTTATATACAGCTGAGTCTATAAATTTTGGTGAGTTTAAATGTCTCTTTCAAATTAGGGTTTCCAAATAAATACATGTTGGTGACTAGCGCAAGTAAACAAGAATAAACACAACATCAAATCTTCATCCAAATATTCGAGACGAAAGGGTGTATGTCCAGATTGATTCAATGAACAGTTTCCATTATTATATATCTCCGTATGTGTTTGGAATGTCTGATTATCATGCCTATTAAATATGTTTGTCACTTTGTGAATTTATGAGAATAATGTTGGAACAGGGATCGATACTCTCAGCATGCAGGGTTAAGGCTCATTTATAACCTAATTGTGTCAAATTAGAATGTAAATAAACATCCTTTGAAGCATAAGTTGTACACATTTTTAGAATAAATTAAGGTATTGATTGCTTAAACGGGTGCATTAACGGTTCTAAATTCATATTAAGCAATTAAAATAATGTGACTAGGGCGTCAGTCACCTCTCTAATCATGTCAAAACAGATTATAAGAAGCAATTAACGTAGTACCTGAAGTAAAATAATGGAAAAGACATCAAAACTCACCAAATTAGGAGCAGTTTATAAATAGGTTTTGAAATTATTTTGAGTTTTGTTTTGAAATGGTTTTGAGTTAACTTTTTAATAACTTTTCCATTCATTTTAAGTTTCAAAATCATTTCAAAATCTCAAACACTGGTCATGAGGAGGGTTTGAAATGGTTTTGACTCAAAACCACAACAACTTTTCCAACTCCACCCACCACCACCTCCGGCCACCACCACCGCTGACCACCACCTCCTCCGACCACCATCATCGACACCACCACCCACCACCGCCGACCACCACCACTGCCGACCACCACCTCCGGCCACCACCATCGCCGACCACCACCACCGCCGGCCACCACCATCGACCACCGCCACCGCCACCTCCGACCACCACCACCGCCACCACCTCCGGCCACCATCTCCGATCACCACCACCGCCGACGACCACTGCCGACTGCCACCACCTCCGCTGGTGGCCGGTCGTAAATTGTGGTGGTGGTCGGCCGAAAGTTGTGACGGCGGTCGGATGTTGTGGTGGTGGTTGGTCGGAAGTTATGGTGGTCGGTCGGATGTGATGGTGATGACCGGTCAAAAGTCATGGTAGTTGGTCGGAAGTTGTGGTGGCGGGTGGAAAGTTGTGATGGCGATGAGGGTTAAAAATATCAAAAGTTTATAAACACCAAAATATTTTTTAGAATGGTTTTGAAAATAGTTTTGAACTTGAAAATTAACGAAAAAGTTATTCAAAATGAGTTTCAAAACTATTTCAAAACTTTTTTCAAAGTGTGTTTATAAACTGGGTCTAAGGAATGAGTCTGAACTCTAAACATAAAATAACAGGCCTAATATCTACTCCTATATATCTTTCCTAATAATTGGCTTATGTCCTCAACACACAATTAGCTATGAAATTTTTTTCATCGCTAAATCATACATTTTTATCGTTAATGAATTAAGAATAAGACAAAAGAGGAATAAGATAAAATAAAAATACGACAAAAACAAAAAATACTCATTTAAAATTAAAAAAATAGAAATTCTAAATTCATATTAAATTAAAATTAAAATTAAAAAATTAACCCTATTAAAAATTCATATGTACAACTTAAAAATTATTTGGAATACATTAGAAAATTTGAGGAGAATCAAATTGAGACACGGACGCAGAGCTAGTAAAATATAAAAAGACACTTAATGTGGTATAAAATATACAAAAAAACCGATGTGTAATAAATACTCCGTCGCATTTAAAGTTTATCAAACATATACCTACCATAGTCTCACCATAAATATTTTCGATTTAAAATCCGAATCCAATTTCGTTCTATGAGTGTTATATTTCATTAGCAAGCATGAAAGTCCAATATCTAATTGGAATGGCATTATTAGCTATAATGTTCTTGCTTCAAGCTTCCGGTGCGTTTCCATTTTCATCTTGTTTTGGTTTGCTAGTATTAATTCGTTAAGTTATGGGGTAATTACAAAAAAAAAACATCTCTAATCTTAGGATGGTTTCGACAGACCCATTCATATGTTTTGGACTTTCCAGTAAATCATCGTTTACATTACGCCGTTTACCCAGAACCTCCCATTCACTTTTTTGTCTATTTTAACGGCGTGTGTACACCATGCGCCTAGTTACTTAGACGAAAGTCTTAGGTGCGTGTGTGTCACGCGCCGTTAAATTGGACGAAAAATGGAAAGGAAGAATTTTCGGTCAACAATGAAAAGAAAAAGATTGTTTACTGGAAACTCAAAATATAGGGGTGTTTATATAAAAATCACCTTAAGATAAATCTGGTTTTCTGTAATTATCTCTTAAGTTATATTATGCATGTTCACGAATGAATTATACATTTATCATTTTTAAATGTAGAAAGTCAGTCCGAAATAATTCCGAACACAGAGGAAAGGAGGATAAAACTCTGCAGGAAGGATGTAGACTGTGGCTCTGAATGTATCGGATGCCCTACCTTCCATTGCATGAAGGGAGGATCATGCTATTGTTATGATTGTATTTATAAAAGTAAGGAATACCAGAAACCAGTTTGAAGCACGACGATCTTCAAGCTGAAGGGCATGGGGTGCAGTTGTTACTTATTTCTCTATTTTCTTTTGATGATTCCATCTCTTGTATCCAAACAAGCAGCAAACTTGTTTGAATACTAAGTTTATGGAAAGCCCACCTTGGAAATAAAAGTTGAACACAATATCATTATGATCGTGAGATGTTACACCTGTGAATTGTGTGACACGAGAATTACTTTGATCGTGTGAATGATTCAACTTATATTCTTGAGGAAAATTAAGTAAATAAGTCACCATGATGAATGATAAACTTCATTTACAATTTTTTGATTGAGGGTTATATTTGGTACAATTTATTAGTACAAATAATATTATCTAGTACATACATATCTTCATACACGATCCTTTCACTCATTCAATTAATCTAAATTAACGATTTTGGCACGAATAATCCATCTTAGCATAGCATCCATGCTTTTAACGTACGATCCTATGTGGGAGAAATAAATAATATCCACACCTACGCGGGACTAATAACAAGCTTCTATACATAACTGAGGAGAATATGCCATTCTGGAGTGTTGAACCATTTTAGCATTTGTCAAAGATTGATTGCAAATTCTAATAGACATTCTTAGTAGATGTTTGTCTCGACTTCTCTCAATTACCATGTTGAGAGCTTGAACGTCTTTTTTGTTAATTATGAGTTTATTTGCATGAAGGATACAAAATGCCGCTCTTTCGAATTGTAGTAAGGGAGGAATGTTATTTTTATGATTGTTCTTATAAAAACATGCCATACATGGCTTTAAATTGAGATTTCGTTCGATTTTGTGAAGGTTTTATTCTTATCTTCAAATAAGAAAATTTTGATAATTAGTTACATTGGTATATTTTTTTCATATAAAAATGAGTCTTTTTTTTTACAAAACACCGCAAGAATGGTGATATTTTATTTGTAAATTCCTCTAAAGTTAATATGATGATTGAATTGAGTAACTCCAGTTTTAAAAATACTTCCATGCTATATTTTTACAATTGTTAAACACTACTCAAAGCTTACGGAGATCATAATATTTATTCTATACGGTGCACATTCGTTGCAATCGACCAAATTCAGGTTTAAAAATGATGTAAATTTGAACCAAAATTTACAATTTACTTTAACATTTCTAACATTTTCATTAAAAGTTGTGTAAAAAGTTCTCAACATTTATTTCAAAGATCAAGATACATTTTTTGATGGGTGATTATATATAGTACTGGAATATCGTTTCGCATATATGGCTAATATTAATGACATTATCATTAATTGTATCACAAACTATCCACCAAGAGATCATAGCGATAGCAACTTCATGCAATGCGAAACACAACTTTCACGCCCGGATACGGGAAGAATTGAAGGCGTCCACGCCCGGGGCGCGAGGAATGGAAAACCTCATAAGAGAATAGTAAAAACTCTCCAACAGAAAAATATGATGGAATTAGAACTCGAACCCGTGATCCTGAAGAGTCTTTTTGACTAACTAATAAACCAATAACCACTCAACAAATTAAATGGACGAATAAATAACTACTGCCCTCAAAACTGTTACAAACTTTTTCACGTGTCAAAACAATTGTAATCCGATGCAATTTCTTGGTATTAAAATTTAATGAACGCTGATTAAGATTACCGCTTAACTTCCGAAATAAATATTACAGAAAACTATGTCGAATGAAAACAGAAAAAAGGCACAATTGCACTTACATATTAAAAGTTATGTTACGCGGTTCGATTCAAATGCCCAAATTGGTTCACGAAAAACTTGGTGGAAGAAATAAAAGGAAAATTAATTATTATGTTCGGAAAAAAAAATAGAGTGATTACCAAGAAATTTTATATAAAACTTTCGCTCAGAATTTTCAAGATCCAAATGGAGGATAAGGTGTAATTTATTGTAAATATGTTATGATTAAGGTACAACATTTATAATGTTATATTTAAACATTTATCCGTCTCACTATAAATATTAAATAACTGGTATTATCTTATTTACATAGCGAAGATGAAAACACAATATCTGACTATTCTCGCACTCATTGTTATGTTTTTATTTCAAACCTCCGGTGAGTTTCTCATGTTATGTTCACTTCGATCAATTTTTATCAGATTTGTTATATATATATGAGTTAGGATAGAGAAAAATATTTTTTTTGCGAAGAATGAAGACTTAATCTCAATTGTTGATTTTGATTAATTCAACAGTTGAGATTAAATACGTGTAGCATGTGAATAGTAACATGCAACGTATACAAAATGTAATCAATCAAATTTGTTGAATCATTTAATTTAAAATTTGAAGATTATGTCATTTTGTCTTATCGTTATTCAGTCGTTTCATTTAATGATTGTAATTTTTTTACTATCAAAAGGGAACGCAGCAAGTCCGGAAGTCATTCCAAAGGCAGAGGGGAAACAAGTTATCATACTACATTGCAAGAAAGACATACACTGTGCGCCTATTTGTCTAGGGTGTCTCAGACCCAAGTGTAGGGACGGACAATGTTTTTGTCTTGGGTGTTGAATCAACTAATGAAATTTATTTTTTATACTCGTTGCAATAAAAGTGAATGAATGATGAGTGTTGACATACAATTCCATTGCAATTTGAGAAGTTCAAAGCTCATCTTGAATGCAACAAATCCAAGTTATATCGATAACTGTTATAATATATGAGATAAACTCATTATGGAGCTCACCACTTGAGCCCTCAAATTGTCAAGTTGTTTGACAATATTGTACATACATTTATGTTAGTGTAGAAAAATGGTGAAACTCCATGTTTGGTGGATCTTGCTCCTTGCCAAATTTTGGCTATAAAAGGAGAGCTAAGTGAGTGCAAAATACACACTTTTACTGCATCATTTCTCCAACTTCTTACTAATATTTTTAAGTGATTTTGTGTCTTGCCTAATCTCCATCCACATTAGTTTAGTGTGGTAATTTTCACGAAGTTTCATAACAGAAGTTAAATGCTTGTCTTTTTCAGAACGAGAACTATATAAACAAAGACTTGGCTGAATTATGTGGTAGCGTGATTGTTGACTTCATGGGTATACCTTGTGTTTATATTTACTTGATGTTAATCAGGTATTTTTATATTAGTAACTGTGATGTGGATCAAGTATGTGAGGTACGCGGTACGCGGTACGCCGAGAAGGTGAGGGACTCCTCTGAGCATGTGATGGAGGAGCTCAAAACAAGCTGCACCCCACTTTCACGTTCCAGAACTATTGTAGATTACAAGCTTTGATTTGAATATATCTAAGAAAAGGCTTGGCCTCTGTATACAGGCACTACCTACACATTATAATTTAACTTAGTTTTACTTAATTTGACAATTTGAAATTAAATTAAAAATAATGATAAGTTCAGGAACATACACAGTTTTTGACTTTTTTCCTTGTGCAATTTTCAAGCTGGTAACTTAAATTGATAATGTTGCATATCTAATGCTTACTTCCTCCGTTTGATAATATTTTTTTGGGTAAGGACATGGAGATTAGGAAAGTATGAAAAAAGTTAGAGTAAGTATGTGTAACGATTAAAGAAAATGAGAGCTTATGTGAAAAAATGGATGATGTGATTGATAATAAATTATAATGAATATAAATTATGAAATAATGATGTAAGAGAGATAACATATACGAGAGTAAAGTAAAAAGCATTATATTTCATTTTAGAAAGTATAGGGTATATTTTAGAATGCTCAAATAAAAAGTACAAGGACGGAGGGAGTACATGATAAGAAGTTCGCCTTGATCGGTCCATCTATTGGCTGTACTAGACTGCTAGTTGTTGGTGATAGTAGTTGGAAGCTCGTCAGTGTACTGATCGTTCATTTTACAATATACATTTAATATAGAATTTAAAAATGCTATGGAGGTTAAATTCCAGCTAATCCTAGAGATCCACAGCAAAATAGTGTAGGCTAGTAGCTAGTTGATGTTTTTTTAAGGGACTTGCCGCTAGACTTCAACTGTGAGAACTGGTACTATAAACCACGGGCAGTCGCTGGTTTTGATTCGAAAAATACAACGTTAAATAGTTTGATAATAGAAGCAATGCTGTCATGTGCTTCTTCGCAACAGCAAGAGCTGGGAACAATAATAACAAAGACTTGGCATGTGCAACTGTGTAAGAGTACTGAGATTGCCTGTTTATATTCATAGCATGAGAGTACGTGATAGTAAGTGGTCATTTGAATAAGTAGACCCGTAGGTTACTTCTTCATTCATTCTCTCCATATCCAATTAACTAGTAGTGCGTCATTTGCTTCAAATCAGATGGCAAGTCCAAACCTTCCTGTGAGCGATCCTGGCGCCTCTTCATCTCATTCTATACCCGGCGAGATCAGAGAGCATGCAGTGACAGTGATGATCACTGACGAAGAGGATAACGACATGTCAACTCTTCCTGAATCCGTGATAGAATTATCACCGAGTCCATCGTTTAAAGAACAGGTGGCATCATTCGATCACTGCATATACAGAGTCCCCAAGACCCTGAGACAAAAGAACGAAGATTTCTACACGCCTCGTGTTGTATCCATCGGACCGTATCATTATGGAAATGAAAAGTACGCACGGATGGAAGAAATCAAACAGAAAGTACTGGAATCAATGATGATAGATGCTGGCCGTACTTATGACCGCATTGATTTCTATCTTGAAATGGTTGGTGCGTATGAAGATGATGTGAGGAAATGCTATGCCGAAAAAGTGGGGTTTGGCAGTGATACGTTTGTGGAGATGATGCTCAAGGATGCTGCCTTCGTCATATTCGTGTTTTATCAGAGCAGGAAACTTGCTTTATTTGTAGATCAAACCACGGTTGCGGCCATCAAGCATGACCTGATTTTGTTGGAGAATCAACTTCCGTTCTTTCTTCTCCCGTGTGTGTACAAGATGTTTCATATTGAGGCAACCGAAAAATCAGTTAAAGTTTTTCTAGGAAAACTGCTTGGTACATTTAATGGTATAATTCCAGAGATCATGTATGGATCTGAACGTATGCTTGAAGGGACCCGTACTTATGGGTTTTTTGAGGGAAAATCGAGTTCCGGTACGAGAAGATATTATAGTCAAGAACACATTGTAGACATGCTTCGGAGTAATTGGGTGATGCGTGAGCACGTATGGGAGCGCCCAGATAACGGTCCAATACAGGAGGTTATCTATAGTGCAAATAATTTGCAAAAGGCTGGAATCAAGATCACAAGTGGCATGCAGCATACCGCTTACGAACAGGGGCCCCGGGGACCAACTCTTAAAGTCAAAGGTACGGAAATTAATGATTACAGTGCGACTATTTACAGAAACATGATTGCACTGGAGCAGTGCATGCATCAGGGTGAACAGTATGTATCGGACCACTTCATCTTACTGGAAATGTTGATTAGAGGTGACAATGATGATTTGCTCGTGAAAAAAGGAATCATACGGAAAAAATTACGTAAGGGTGAGACTGCAGATGTGATTCGCCAGATCGCGGGAGATATCGCATATGACACTCATCCCTTTAGCATGAATGATCTTTGTTCGGCTGCCAATGCGTATTGTGATAGTTCTTATCGCAAGCTCATAAAATCTATTAAAAGCATCACTTGGTAAGTTCTCGGGCTCAGTATGATCTTTCTTACGCTCATACAGGCCATATGCGCCATCATAACCTTGGCGAAGTTCAAGTAAATCTTGGGGGCGATCTACCTCTCACTCAAGCTTTCACTCATTTCCATCTTATGTTTCAATAATTCCTTGTGTGCATTTGTGTTTCAAATTTGCTGTCTGCATATGTTGATTTCATTTGAGAATAAAATGATTGATTTTTTTTTAATTTTTTTTTACAATGCCTCCTTTCAAATCTTTCTGTTTGGAAAATGTCATGAGTTTGGATTCTATCTGGGCAATGTCATTTTTTACGAACGCGCCTCTGTCAACGGCGGATTCGGCCTCTCACCAGTCGGCATCGGAGCTGGCATCCCCATCACAAGTGCATTACACATTGTTTGGTCAAACAAGTGTCAATCTACATGACAAGTGGATTATACATCTGCACCGAGCAATTAGGTAAAGATGAATTCACTTAAGGGCCAAGGTTGTGATTTTCAAATTTTGAGTTTTGTGTTTTTTGAATAAGCATTTGAATTGAAATTTCAGTTTTTCTTGGAATTTTGATGATTGAACTAAATGATCCCAATCTGTGAATAGTTAGGGTTAAGGAGGGTTTTTTTTATGGAAGATGAAGAAGATGTTATATAAACAGGAACCATACAGTAATCAGTGTTCAATCCCGATGAAAAATAGTGCAGTAAATAATATAAATAAATTATTTTCTTCACAACAACATCATTCCGATAATAATCAGAGCAGTAAACATACAAGTAAATTATTTTCTTCACAACAGCATCATTCCGAAAATAATCAGAGCAGTAAGCATACCTTATAGACTTTCAACACCACAACAATGAAATTAACAACAATCTAACTGAATAAGAAAATGGAAGAGATACAAAACCGAATTTTTGGTTGAGGCTTGCTACGCATTCTCCTTAAAGTCTTATTGCTCCCGTTGGTGCTCGGTTCTTCACAGGCAAAGGACCTCCCAGGATACAACAACCCAACCTTCAGTCACTCGCACCGATGTGAAGAAGGCGAAACGCAGATTGTCCTCACTATCACACGAAACACTCACAGAAATTGAGAATTCACACAAGGGATCGAGAATTGTTTTGTTGTTTGGAGTTTCTTCTGTATTTTTCCTCTTTTCTTATGAAGAAAGAGCCTTCGATTTATACAGAAAACAAAACCGTTTCCATTCCATAAAATCAGCGAACCCATGAACTTCTTTATTCTAAAATGGAAGGACAATTAATTCTCTTTTTAATGGGATGGCAAGGAATTTAATAGGAAGGCACATGTGAATATTTGATATGTTTATTTTAAACTTATTCTTTTTCTTCACACGTCACACCACTCCAACAATCCCCCCACATGAAGAAAATGAGTACAACTCAACACTACGTGGTGATAGTTTTCAAGGTCTATAACTGCAAAGGATAGATAGGCAGCAGCACCCTTGAACCTTCTCTTAAAAAGATATGTATTGTTTACTGACTCTTCAGTAGACGAGATGTCTTTGAACTGTTAATCGTTTTGTGCAAACAAACACACATCTCCCACACAAATATCCCTGACAGTCTGTCATTTCTCATTGGTGGGCTCAGTAAGGCCATGAGTCCCCCTGGTTCTGCAAGAGTTGTTAAAGAACTAAGCCCTTGTAGTTCTCCTTTGAAGCGGCCACACTTCTCTCACATATAGGTGATTCACTATTAACGTAAACCCGAAATTACCCGTTCAGAACTCCACGCATCTGAACTCACAGAATCATTAAAAGCTTTAAGTTTATCCTCGTTCGTGTGTCACTGTTTTGACAAGGAATGGTAGGGGTGATACCCCCATAGTGACAAGTCATTCAGGGTGAAAACCCCCCACTGACTTCTCTCCGTCTTAGCAATTAGGTTGTCCCATTGAACCAAGTTCTTGGAATCTCTAGTTATCATGGTTGGGTTTTCCTTTGCTTCGACTATTATTTACCTAGGGCTTTAAACCCATCCCTTGTGTCAGTTTCTCTACCTGGTCCTTATTTAACCATTTGGTTAGCGGATCCGCAATATTTTCTTTGGACTTTACATAGTCAATACTTATGACTCCGGTAGATAACAAATGTCTAATGGTATTGTGTCATCTGCGCATATGCCGAGACTTACCATTGTACAACACATTCTTAGCTTTTCCTATTGCCGATTGACTATCGCAGTGTATGCAGATAGGTGGTACGTGCTTTGTCCAGTTCAGAATATCTTCTACACAGTTTCTTAACCACTCAGCTTCTTCACCACATTTATCAAGCGCTACGAACTCAGCTTCCATCGTGGATCTGGTTATAAGACTTTGTTTTGAAGATTTCCAGGACACCGCAGCTCCTGCCAAGGTAAACACATAACCACTAGTGGCTGTTGAATCTTGTATATCTGAAATCCAGTTTGCGTCACTGAACCCCTCAATGACTGCTGGATCTCCAGTATAATTCAAACTATATTCACATGTAAATTGTAAGTAGTTTATTACTTTTACGATTGCCTTCCACTGTTCTAATCCTGGATTACTCGTGTACCTTGCAAGTCTGCTTATTGAGTAGGCGATGTCTGGTCTGGTACAATTCATCAGATACA
>JAWWMW010001277.1:0-14129 GCA_035048345.1 Echeveria elegans
AAAAAATATAAGCAAAAATTGTATAAAATAAAACGTAAAAAATTTAAAAATAAACATTAAAATAAAAAAATTATGCGAAAAATATTATTTGAAGTTTGAGCTTCAAATATGCACTTAGGAAGATTAATGGGTAATGAATAATTTAGTCATTTTATTTGTTTAATGAATAATAATTATGTTTTTTTACATTTAGTTTTAGGTCCGTTTCACTATTTATTTATAAGAATAGATTAGCGGACGAAAGTAATAATCAAAACTTCGAGAAATCCCTCCAAAATCCTTTTTCGCATTTCCCCCAATTTTCACTACCGCTGCAAACGTAAGCCCTAGAAATCCAAATCCAACCAAACACGGCGTCAACAGCGATGCTTCTCCGATCTTCCACCCAGTGTCGAACACCTCCAAGCGTCGTCTGACTCATGGAATCCGGCTTGATTTCAGTCGATAGATGGGCGGAAGGAAGCCAGAGCTACTTCCTCACTCATCTCCACTCCGATCATACAACCGGGTTGTCATCTAGATGGAGCAGAGGTCCGCTGTTTTGCTCACGCGTCACTGCGAAGCTCTTTCCCTGCAAGTTCCCTGGTTTTAGGCTTTCGTTGCTTCGTGTGGTGGAGTTAGGGATTTGGTATCATGTTCCGTTGGTGTCGCCTTTGAATGGATTGGAGACTGTTGTGTCTGTGATGGCTATTGATGCTCAGCATTGTCCTGGTATTGACGATGCATGTTAACTGTCTGATTTATTTCCTGTGAGAACAGTAAACTGTTATAGTCATAAATTGTCCACTGGAGAGTTATTAGATTAGGTAAATGACGATGTCCTGCAGTTGACTGAGTAATTGGTTGTGTTTAAAGTTGGAGTATGAACATTGCGTTAGTTTCCATTAGGAGTCATAAGTTGAGTAGCAGGTTATGAGTTGCAAGCTGTGTAATGTACTATCTTTGTATTTCTTGTGTCTTCTCAATATGTATGTGATATACAGGGAAGTTTTCTGAAGGAGTGTGTTGTTAATAGGCGCAGTTATGTACTTATTTCGTGGAGATTTTGGATTTATGCTGTACACGGGTGATTTCCGTTGGGAAGCTGGTTCAGAGAAGGTGGAAGTGGGAAGAAGGATGCTACTCGGTGCTCTTAATGGGTTGAAAATCGACACACTTTATATGGATAACACATACTGTAACCCATCGTACATTTTTCCACCTCGCAAAGCTGCTGCGAAACAGGTTAGTGGACAGAGTTTTATTGGTTTAGTTTTAGCATTGAATATAAGTATCTGCACGCATGCTTTTCTTCTTTGAAAAATTTTGTGTGTTTAACCATACATGATGTTGCACTAGTGACAATGATGCAATGACGCACAGTATGCAAAATGATAGCTGCTTACAGATGAGTGTCAACATTTTTACTTCAGTATGAAATTTGAAATTCACAATGTTAACTTGTAGGTTTGATATATTTAATGGACACTGTTAAGAATTACATATGCAAACAGCTATAAAATTGTCGAATATGTGGCAGGCCGGCAGCAACTTACTGCCATCCAATTTTCATTGCTGCTGTAGGTTATTGACATTATTGCAGCTCACCCTGAGCACGATATAATCATCGGTATCGACAACTTAGGGAAAGAGGATCTTCTAGTATATATTGCACAGAGGCTAAATATAAAGGTGCGCTTGTTTTTTCGTTGTTGCTGTTTCACAGTTCCAACACAATATTTATAATGCTAGGTTATATGAATTAATATATTCATTTGCCTTTACTTTTTCAAGCAAAAGCAATCAAGAGTTCACCATCTAAGTTCTCCTCATGTTACTTTATGCTGTTTTCAAGTAATGTTCTACATTTCCAGTGTGATGTCACATGATTTTTCTTTCTTTCTTTCCAGATTTGGGTGTGGCCAGAACGCTTGCAAATCATGCATCTTCTTGGTTTTCATGGCATTTTCACAACTAAGACTTCCTTTACGAGGGTGCGTGCTGTCCCTCGTTATAGTTTCAGCATTGAGACTATAGAGGGATTGAATGAAATGCGGCCAACGATTGGCATCATGCCTTCTGGTCTTCCATGGGTAGTGGGATCTGTTGACCGAAGTGCTAAATTTTTTACTCCATCTACGAGGTCCTCCCAGAAGAATTATTCGTGGAACTTAAGTGTGGAGAGACAGACTGATATAGGCACTCAGGCTGAGGCAGTAAAATCTTCAGAAGACGTAAATCAGTTCATCTATTCTATACCATATTCTGATCACTCATGCTTCACTGAAATACAAGATTTTGTGAATCTTGTTCAACCAGCAAACATGAGAGGCATAGTATCGTCGACTTCCTGCTATATTGATCCACGCTATTATTTTGGCCAACACGCAAACTGTTATAATCGTTCGAGGGAGAATTTTGAATGCAAAGATGAAACTTACAGAATGGAAGGCAAGCATAACTATGGAAGTTACAAGCTAGCTCGGGAAAGCAAAAATAGACCAAGACATTTTAGAATTAAGTTTTCTAATGACAGGGTAAAAAGGGTTAGTTTAATAAGACGAATGAAATGTGGTGTGAAGATCCTCGAAGACGGAGACCAGGATACTTTATAGATAAGCTGTCACTGGTTAGTAATTTTAATGCCAAGTCTATACTGAATGGCTACAAAGCTACGGCCTTCATTAATGTGATATGATTGTTTCCGGATAACATCTCACGCTGTAAGTATTTAGAATGATAATGTGTCAACACAGTTATTTCCAGGTAATTTATATTTTTCTTCGTTTCCCATTTAGTGGAGGAAAGTCTTGACATCATGCTTGATACTTCTTCTTCAGCTTTGCTTACCACTTTGATTAGTTGATCATTAGTGATAGAACAAACACACATGTGTTTTTCTCATCTGCCATAATTTAGTATTTTCTATAAATGAAGGGTGTGGGACGTGTATGCATATTTTTTGTCTTTCAGCTGGTCGTCTGTCCAACATTTTTTTATTATAGAATAACCTATTACTTCTCTTTCATGTTTGCTGACTATAATAGATGGTAAACGAGTATACAGTGAGTTTCGTGAGAGTATAGAAAGGTGGCTTAAAACAGTTAGGCACATCTATGATAGATTTTCCAATGTAAATCTGTTGCTTAAACATGAAACAGTGGAGTCTGTATATTTAATTTCTACTGCAGCAAACTCTTATATAGCTATTGTTCAAGATTGATGCAAACTCTGTTCTAGCGAAACGTTGTCAGAGTTTTGACTGCCTTACTCTAGTATGGGCTACTGGCGAGAAGAATCCTGTTGTTGATGCATTGAGACGAAGACCTGATTTATGGTTAGTTTATTCCTGGCAACCATTTGCTATTTTATTTCTCAGAAGCCTGTATGGTATGCCCTCAATAATTTGCTGAAAGCTCTCTAGTTGTTTAGTCATGAGTATTTAAAGACCTAAGAGTTTGATATTGAAATACATCGAAAGGTTTTCCATGTCGAATCAGATGTCCCCAAGTAGAGTTGAAATACATGTTTTGTTCTCTGGTGTAATAAATTAAACTGACTTGCATTTTCTTTAACTTAATGTTTACTTCATAATTGACTTCACAGAAACACGCTTTTGAGATGAGCTGATACTTAAGTAAACACAACATTATATGCCTAGAAAGACCTGCGTGCATTTCTGTGTTTTCCCATTCATCGACTTCCTCTGTGTTTTCCCATTCATTGACTTCCTCGTAATACTTATTGTTGCTTCAAATAATTGTGATTCGTTCGGTCGTTGACTGCTGTCTGATGGTTAGTTAATATTTTGTAGTGTCAGTGATTTAATCAAGTAAACATATTGCTGGTTTGTCTGATCATGAAAGGTAGTTTAGATTCTGTCCACACCACACAGCTATTTGGCCATGTTGCTATTAGATAAAATGTAAATAATGCAAATCTGTGCGACTCAAAACTGAAGAGAGAACCATGGAAGGAGTTACACAGAAAAATATTACTATGTATAGTTTGCAGTCAACCCTGGAAGTACAGATTTCACTTTTAAATGGTTCTGACTTGCATGCATATGTTACTTATTACTTCAACTTCATAACTCATAAGCATGTCCAACTTTTTCTTGGAATTTTCTTGCGAAATGACTTGGCCCTTTTTCTATTCAAAGCGAGTTATAGTTTTCCACAATGTGTGGGGTACGCGCGAATTGCTTGACTTACATTATTATAAATTAGTACCATAAGGTTTCCAACACCCAACTAAGTAGAAACTACAATATTCTTGGAAACAATCTGTCATGGGAAGAAGGCCTGCAAGTGCAAGCTCAGTTTCTACTCAAACGAGTGACATTTGTTTGAGGAAAGGTGCTTGGACTGTTGATGAGGATATCAAACTCATGACCTACGTTATGAATTATGGGTGCTGGAATTGGAGGCAGCTTCCCAAGTTTGCAGGTAATGAGACGTAGCTTACATGTTTCTAATCAGTATTGCTGGGTTTTTTTTAGCTCATGTGTGGCTCCGATACTTTGCATTTATCCACATGTATATTTCTGTTTGGGGAATTGTATGATTTTGATTGTGCTCGTTTCTCAAGGTTTAGCAAGGTGTGGGAAAAGCTGCAGATTGCGTTGGCTGAATTATTTGAACCCAAAAATCAAAAGAGGAAACTACTCGAAGGAAGAGGAAGACACAATCATCAGATTGCATGAATCTCTCGGGAACAAGTACGCAATCACATTAGTCTTTGAAATTTATTTCTTCCTAATCGTAACAATGAAAATATTCACTTAGTTGAAACTGAACACAAATTGATGTTATGCAGATGGTCTTTGATTGCGGCACAATTACCTGGAAGAACTGACAATGAGATAAAAAACCACTGGCATGGCAAGCTGAAAAAAATGGTTAAAAGAACACCTTCATTCAAAACCAGGACAGAAGCAACCAGCACCAGCGTGGTGGCAACTGAAGCATCTACCGGCGACGCAAATAAAATACTCCTGAATGAGCTAGAGGCCAGCAACACACCTAAAGATGATTCAATTTTTTGCAGTTTAAAAGAATCTGATCAGTGCAGTGCATCTTCCTCGAGTGAAGACATTTATTCTGATATGAACGGAGATTTATGGAGGGATCCATTTGTTGTAGACAGTGGAAATGTGTATAACTACGTTGATCCCAATGATGACTACTTTCACTATGCGGAATCCTTAGCCGCAGCTGCTGATTACGGGTATGGAGGTTTGTTTCCATTCCCATCCCTATCAGATGGACCACCTGCTGAAGATGGTGATTTTATGCTGCCACTGTGGTATGCATAATGTCAAGCATCCATTTCGACGCCTTTTTCAGTATCATTGTAAATTGTCTGTTTCATGGAATCCCTGGTCATGTATGTAACAATACCATGTGGTCTAGTGGTAGAATATACCCTGCCACGATCCTGAGGTGTCCATCTGTGCTGATTATTGAGCTTTCTATCATAGGGAGCTTGTCGAGTATTTTTACGAATTGAGTAAGATTCAAAATATTTTATAAGATGCCATATCGACATCTGGTTTATTTGTGACAAAGGACAAAGAACATTTGTAATGGAAATATTTCAGATGAGTTTTTTCCGATCACACATCTTTGTAAGTTTGATGTTTTTATTTTTTTATTTTTTTGTTTTAGTAAAATAGGATATCATCCAAAAAGCTTGTATCTTCAAGTACACATATCATCATGATCTTTCTGCTTACTTTGCGATGCTGGAGCGAAGGAGCATTGCTAAAAAAAAAGTAAGCAAGAAAATAAACCCTAGAACAGCGTTGTGGCGGCTTCGCCTAAGATCGGTGCGTACCTCCGCCATGGACGGCGAAGATGTTCTTTTTTTGGAATAACCGGATTGAGACGTGACCAGGCTCTGTTCCTTATCCGAATCCGAGCTGGATATGCTTATTTCCCTGAAGAAATTGGTTATTCAACGCGCAAAGCTGATAGGTCACTCTGACTTAGCCACTAAAGTTGAACTCAAGATACTTCGTGCTTTACAGCTCTAGGGTACATTCTGATGGAGGACCTTATGAAAACTTAGAAATATGATGTTTTGATAAAGTACGCAATTCCCAATGGAATGATTTTGAACATCGCTTCATTAGTAAAAAACCTCTCCTACTTTTGAATTGTCGAAACAAGAACTTTATGTTGCAATGTAAAAAATGATAGAGAAAGGGCTATCTGACTCTGCTGTTTTTTTTTAGGGAAACTGCATGTTATTAGATACATGATACATCACTGAATGGTGATTCAGATATTCAAGAACTACTGGCTTGTCTTACTATAGACTCGAGAAAAAGAAAGGTGGAGAGCTATCTTTAGCTTCTTTTTTCATAGCCATGTTTTTAGTCATTTCTGTCACCTTGGACCTGAAATTGAAAGTAATCATTAGCCGCTTGTCAAAAAAAAATCACTATCTTTTATTAAGCCATGTTTGGTAGCGGAGAAAAAAGAGATGAAAGGAAAAATTAAAGAAAATTTTTGAGTGAAAATGAAATTTGTGTTTGGTTGTAAAGAAAAAAAATGCAAAAAATAGGTAAATTTTGATCAAAATTTTCTTACAACTTTCTTATGGAAGAATTATTTTTCTTTTACTCATTTTTTTCCGCAACCACATGAAGCCTAAGGCCTCGTTTGGTTGCGGGGAAAAAAGAAAGGAAAGCAAAAAGTAAAGAAAATTTTTAAGTGAAAATGAAATATGTGTTTGGTTGTAAAGAAAAAAAAATAGACAAAATATTTTTCTTACAACTTTCTCATGAAAAAAATCATTTTTTTTTTAATTTTATTTTTTTCACTTTTTTTCCGCAAACAAACGAAGCCTTAAGGTTTGATTTTTGACGCCAACTGACGAATCATACCAGTTGATCCTTCGTTTGAGTAAAGCTTCGAAATCCATGTACTTTTGTCCACACTTCAATCTCGAACTCTTTTCCATTTGCACCTTCACGCCTAACCATCTCATAATATTCAAGGCTTGGGAACTCTTTATCTTTTCCATCGATACTAATGATCGGCACATCATTCTCCTTTGTCTGAAAGGTAACATTCTTCATGCGGTCCAAATACTTCAGCCTCAAGATTTGTAAGCGGCCATAGTTCTCATTCGACTCCGGATTGTATAAGCTCTCGAGCGATCCTCCTCTAATGTACAACTTCTTCAGTACCTTGAGTTTACCAGGACTTAACCATTCGGGTGCACTTTTGAATGGGTAGCACCGGAGATCCAATTTCTCTAGTGACTTGGGAAATTCGATGGACTTAGTTTGTGTCGCTTGTTGGGTTCCCGTACCACCTCCCCAAGTTATGGTTAACGAGCGAAGCGATTTATTTCTGCTAAAGTCTCCGTGTTCTTCTATATTGTATGCCTTGTTCCTGATATAAATACTAAGCTTTCTGAGTCGGGTTAATCGTGAAAGGTCCTTAAGCTTGCACGAACTTGTATGATATGCTCCGATCATGAAACCCTTAAGAACTTGTAGCGAAGATAGCTTTTCGATCCCTTTAGGCATGGTTTCGAGAAAGTAGCATTCAGTGACATCCAAATGAGTTAAATTCTGCAACAATCCAATGGTTGAAGGTAACTTTCCAAGATTATGGCATGCTCTCAAGTCCAGTATTTCAAGATTTAAGAGCTCACTGATTGAATCGGGCAGATCGCTTACTCTCGAGATACCTTGCAAGCTAAGGTACCTCAATTGCTTCATTTCTCCCAAGTTGATCATTGCTTCTTGACTGTCATCTCTAGGTTTTTTCGTATCGCCGATGACTTCCAATTCAATATGATGTTCAGGTAGCCTCTTCCACCTCCCAAGCTGCAATACCTTGACGCGCTTTAGGCTGGATAATACCTCAGACTCTATTTGAAGATATTTCTTGTCGACATTGACTACCGCTCCCAACATCTCCAGGTCCCTTTTCCGGACAAGTGAACCTACTCCAGCCTCTACCAAGCCCACTCGTCGGCATTGATAAGTTGGATCCTTATAATAAACTTTATTTACAAAATCGGAAAATTTAGCTTCTGTCAGGACTCCAAACAACATTTTCCGTACCCACGGGTGAATCCTGCAGCTATTGACGATAGGATTTCGCTCATTGTAATTGTACACTGCCTGGATTAATCCTTTACGGCACAAGTTGTTGAAAATGTCATCGCCTACTTCTTCAGCAGCTTTGCCATCCGTCTCTCGAACGAACCCTTCTCCCATCCACCAGTAAATAAGCGGCCTCTTCTTGATCTCAGAATCCTCTGGAAAAACTGATAAACAGAGCGAACAGAGCCTCGACCGATGATCAAGATTGTCAAAACTAATCTTAAGACTAGAGATGGCTTGTGACTCAAGCAATCTTTTTTCACAGTGATATTGTGATTCGTGACTTGATGATGACTCCATTTCTTGACGTCGTGAAAAAGAATATTGTTCCATAAGTACCTTATTTCTCTCAATTGAGATTGTATTTTCTTCGGTTATATTCTCGATTTCAGAAAGAATCTCATCGATCGATTGAAGCCGCGTTTTTACCTCATTGGCATCATCACGTTTCTTGAGCACATCGTCACGGCTGATCTCAGATCCAATCTTTTTGAACTTTTCGATAATTCTTATCTCCAAATTCTTTAAACTAGGGTAATACACTTTGATGTGCTCCAACTTCTTTTTAATGTCTTGAACCGGCTCAGATTGATCAGCCATCGTCCCAACGTTTTGAAGACTTTCCTCTAACATGGTCACTATGTCCTGCGGAGTGAGGCGGTACGGCATCTTTTGAGTTTCGAAAAAAATGTGCAAGTTTTGGGACGAAAAGAGAATGATTTGATTGCAAAACTTGTAACTTATTAGTTTCCACTAGTTACATATAGGCATGAAAAAGAGTTACCTTGCATCTCAAGTTAGCTCACCTTTTGATGAGAATTGGAGGGAGATGCAAGAGAAGGATATGTGCTTTTTTTGGCATATTGTTAAAGTGACTTGTTCTTTTAATAGAGAATTATACTTTGGTAAGATAACAATTACAGTATTTAATTATTCCATTTCGGACAAAATCATGTGGAATTTTGAAAGGGTAACTTATTTATATTAACATTCTTTTCTTGAAAGAGCAACGTGCGAAAATGATTTTTAATTTCTGGTGGGTGCTAAAGGAGCAGGACTTTGGCAAGGGAGGGGTTAAAAATATATTAAAGGTCGACCAGCACAACTGGATCATAAATTTTTTCTAAAAATCTATTTTGTTTTTGATGAATTGAAGACGCGCTACGTTGAAATGTAATTTTGAAGAGAGACACAAAAACGATGAAAATCCTACTCGAATTTAAGAAGAAAACGATTATAGGGCGCTGACAGATAAAAATTGCTAAAGACGAATAAGTGTATATCATCAAAAGTGATAGAGGCCAAAAATACTAGACAAAATCTGTCACCATCCTGCCAGTGCACATTCTAGACAATATCACAACAATAGGGATGATCACATCGCCATGTTCAAATGTTGTGGTCCATCAAGTCTTTAGAACCAAAAACGGTAAGTTCTCTCACACCATGTTTTGAAGGCACATTGATGGAGAGAACCCGAAAAAGTCAACAATATTTTTAGGCATTATATTTCCATGAAAATGACAACTACGCGAAATACAAAAGAATGACAAAGTTGCACTTTACAATAGATATCATGGATCATTGTCTACCTCATTACATTGAACATTGCTTGGTTTTGGCTTCATGGGCGGTGTTCATAAATTCTTTGTCAAGAAAAAAAAAACAAAATTGAAAGTTGAATTGATTTTATTCTTTTCATATCAATACGGATTTTTAACCTTATTCGGCAGAATTCGAAAGTAAACATGCATGGACTATTCGTATTCCAAAAACTAACGTTCCCTCTCATTCGTCATTATTTACTGAAAATCGGTTTCACAACTAGGTAACCAAGTTCGCGATCTAAAAAAAATGTCCGGTCTATTGCAAATTAGTTCGGCCTGGCTTGACTAAAATTCCGTAATTATAAAATTCTTGTTATCTTGTAATGCCTAAATCTGTAAACTATTAATAACCTAGTTCAGATTAGCGTTAATGGTGAAATTGTAGCACAAGTTCAATCCTAACAACAAGTAAATTCAGTTCTTGAATAAAGTTGATTAGTGTGTCTAGAGATCAACCAATTTTAATCTGTCATACACACAAACACGCAGCGAAAAAACTCAGCCTAAGTCGAACTAAACCTAAGTCTAAAACTAAATTGAATAATCAAGAACGAACAAAACTGGAAAGAAATACACTAGATTTTATCCCGTGGTTCGCCTAGATCTTGCGATCTAGCTTACATCCACGTTGAAGCTCACCGGCTTCCCTTTGCACTATGAACTCCTGCTGGAACCGCAGGCCGGAAAAAGCTTGAGTTACAACTTGATCTGACTGTGCGAGTTCTTGACCAAACACCTTCACTGCTTGAACACTTTCAAGCTGAAAAAACCGCATGATTGAAGCACTAATCTACTCTGCTCTACTACAGACTCGATCTAGATGACCGATCTGTGACATGCGTGAGATAACGCATACAATCACTCAAGAAACGCTCACTATCGCTCGAACCCATAATCACCTTCTTTGGAGAGCTCGAGGAGAGAAGATTGAAAATTAGATTGTGTTTTTCTTCAGTCTGAGACTTCAGTATATATATTCCCTCTGCCTAGCCATCCGATCACTTGATTAATCAACGGCTCCTAGAGCTCCCAGTTCGCGTCACACCTTGGTTCCCATTTGTCCACGTTCGAGAGGCATGGATTGCTGATGAAGGACACCAGTTTGGGCTGAACTGGGTTTAGTTCCCATTCTTCAATTCTGATAAAATGAATAACTGTAGAAAGAGGGGCTCAATGCTCATCGGCATAATATTATTGAGACACATAACAAAGGTCCCTTATTCGATTTGTAAGTAAGCATTTCACTCCCTCCGTCATTATTTTGCCAGTGAAACATCAACATAAGAATATATATATATATATTATGTCCATGTATTTGGTTAGGTTTTAGTCGGCATGTATCGGTATGTGGATTTCCATACGTGAGCAAAATCTCAGCTGTGCCTTTGAATTCAAGGTTGTTGAAACTATTATTGACACCTTGCATTGCAATGACCTATAAGATGATTGCATTCAATGCATGCTTTAAATTTGATATATTTTAACTAAAGGTATACCAAAAGAATCAGCTACCAAAATGTAATTTATAGTTAAACCAAAATGATCACATCCGCAGGTTTTCCGATCAATAAATCATGCATGGTTTATTACAAATGATTGACTCATCGTTGTTCCACACAAAATGAGCATCAGCAAAAAAAAAAACCATTCAAACTTAGTCATTATGACACACACAAATAATGATCAATCTAAAGGTAGCGAGTCAGAGATTGTAATGACTAATGACAATCGACAAAGATTGATTAATGACTAGTTCTTGAGCTTGAAATTCTCTTTACAAGATCATTCGATGGGGGTTGATGCCGATGTGGACTCTCTTGAGTTCAAGCCCTCGGGCCTTGACCCCGATCATTAGACTTTCTTGGTTGCATATTTATCATTTGCTAACAAAGCGATGTCCTGTTGTTTAAGGAGCTTGTTGGTGAATCACAACAAGATTTGAATGAAAATTTTCTCTCTACCTCCGTCTTTCCTCCTTTACCACGTCACGGTTATAACTTCTTTCAACTAAATAGAGTTACTTGATGCTCGAATAACTGTACATACACAATATTTGATATGTGAAAAAAAAAATATACTCAAAAAACACCTAAAATAGATGATCTATTGTCATTGACTTTATTGAAGTTTGACTATTCAACTTTCAACTTCGACATTGCGGTTGCGGCAGTAGGTCATGCACGTGGCACTCAACTAGTGGGGTCAACCAAAGTAATCTAAACAAAGCGGCCAGCCTCTACACTGACGCCACGTCCCAGTCTCAACTCTTTAGTGTGAATCCATCCGTGTACACTTCACTAAATGTCCATCGTACTATTACTCCTTGTGTCATATTCCATCCAATTTGAAACAGCTCATAACAACGTCAACTTAGTGACACGGTGCCCTACAATTGTTCACAAATTAGACCCTATAAAGTGTAGCTAACTTATATGTTGTTACGTGGCTCACTATTGAAATGGTAACAACTGCTCAACAATATCCAAATCCTTCCAGAAACAATACACCCTACAAAAAAGGACGTCCGCAGAAATTCAGCCCCTACTGGACGGCGCCATCTTTAAACTCAACACATACTATTTCATACACCTGTTTGCGCCTATATATACATCTTAATTTTATGCATTGCTAACTCTCATCTCATCAGCCCCAACTTCATTAATTATATCACTCTAGAAATATTATTCCATTGTTTCTCTCTATCTCTCTCCTCCTGAATATAACATTTATATTTACACCACCATCAAGTGTAAGTAATCAACTATAGAAGATTAAAAAAATGGGTAGAGCTCCAGGTAGTAAGAGTGCTTCATCAGGGCTGATCAAGAAGGGTCCATGGACAGCGGACGAAGATCTAAAACTAAAAGATTACATTGCACAACATGGTGCTTGCAACTGGAGAACACTTCCACAAAATGCCGGACTACAACGTTGCGGAAAGAGCTGTCGTCTTCGGTGGACGAACTACCTGAGGCCAGATATCAAAAGAGGTAGGTTTTCATTTGAGGAAGAGGAAGCTATTATTCAACTACACAGTGTTCTTGGTAACAAGTGGTCCGCCATTGCGGCTAGATTGCCTGGTAGGACTGATAATGAGATCAAGAATTACTGGAACACACATATCCGGAAGAGGCTTTTGAGAATGGGTTTGGATCCGGTAACACATGCACCGAGGCTGGGTCATCTTCTTGGGCCATCTTCTCAGCTCAACAACCTTTCAAACATGCTTTTTCTACTCACCCAGCAGCAGCAGCAACAACAACAACAACAAATGGCGAATCCACAACTGTTGAACATTGTCACAACTCTCTTGTCCATAAACCAAGAGCAAAGCCGTTTAAACGAGTCGGTGCAAGTCCAGGCAGATAACAACTATGTCCCACTCATGCAAGATTGTAGTGAGATGATGCTACCTGCTTTGGTTGATGACATGGGAGCAATAACTTGTAGCTCAGGGTCGTTCAACAGCATGAGCAACAACCAGCATCAGTTAGTAACGGATTCGACTCCTTTCACAAGCTATACCTCATCTCCTCTTGATTCATTGTATACCAGCAACGGATTGCTGGGTGCTGAAGATGAGATAGATAGTTTCTTGAATTTTGAGATTCCTGAAGGATTTGACGTCAATGAACTTTTGTATTAGTTCAAAAACAGAGTAGTACACAAACACAGTTACATTCTTTCATGTGTTTTTATTGAACGTTAAAGTAGCTTATAAATGAATCACCTAGTTTTTTTACCTAAATGAATATTTTTTTTGTACCCATCACGAATGGATCCCTGGATCCCAGAGATTGCACTTACATGCCCTACTTTAGCCATTGCAGCAAACCCCCCGATGATATCTACTCAAATTATGTTTCATTGTCTTTCATTTTATGCTTTACACTAATAAAAGTCTTAAGAATCCATAAATATGAGGAAAAAGAAAATTGAATAACTGGTCTCTATCCCTAAGCCTTTATACTAATATAAAGTTAACTTTTTTAATATCAGAAAAAATGACTCTCCCATGGAAAACTTCGACAAGGAATCAGATACCAGAGGTGGAAGTCAGGATTTCAAGTTTATAATAAATTATAGGGACAATTATAGAAAAAGTACCACTTTTTCCAGATGACACCCTTCCGTTTTGTTTTCACACTTAAACACTTTTATGTTTTTGCCGTTTTCAATTGGACACCCTTTGTAATTTTAAAAACTTTAGGGGTCAGATTGAAAATGCAAAAAATACACAATTCAACCCCTCATCTTATTCCTCCTCCACCCCCTCCTCCACCTTCTCCTCCTCCACCGCCACTACCTCCTCCTCCTCCCCCCTCATTCTCCTCCACCACCACCACCTCCTCCACCACTCCCTCCTCCTCCACCACCACCACCCTCCTCATCCACCACCTCCTCCTCCACCAACA
>JAWWMW010001277.1:16783-27619 GCA_035048345.1 Echeveria elegans
TGGACGTGGCGAACATTAGACTGATATCACTTTTCGCACTGCACTTTCCAATACGCTGTACATTCTAGTTTTTTTCATGTTCATAAACTTATAACAAATTGCAATTTCGATAATATCTAATTATAAAAATTGTTAAAATTATTAAATTTAAAATGTGAAAAAAAAGAAACAAAAGTGTAAATAAACAAAGTTTAAAAAAACAAATATTCTATAACAAACCATAGCCATTAGTTGTGGTTTGATTAAGAAACCGTAGTTGGTGGTTGCGGTTTGATTAAAAAAACGTAGCTATCAACTGCAGTTTGATAACAATCCGTAGCTAGTAGCTACGGGTCTATAAAAAATGGGGCAAAACTGAAACTCAAACTGAACGAAACGTATAATTGAAAATGAAACTCAAAAACAGGGCAAAATAAATTTTTTTTCTTATTACTGATGCTTTTATGTTATATTTCTTATGTACATAATGTCTTCTTTGGTATGAATGGGATAGCCTAATGCTGTCAAATTTTGCCCTGAAGGAACAACTGCATACTGCCAGATAGGAGTTAAGTCATGCTTTATATCAGGTAATTAAATAAATAATGAAGCTCACCCATGACCCATGACCATCTTTTGGATCTGTTCTAGTTCAGTATATTGTACTAGTTGTTTGATTACACTAAATGCTATTATAGACCATAACTATGAAGTTGTCATTGTGAAGTTAAACATGAAAGAATGACTCTTTCATTTGCGTACAAAATTTGTCATCTATTTTTAACTTCGGGAGTAGTTTAGTTTGCACTCTAAGTGGATACCATGATGCTGCCTATCGTGTAATTGCGAGACTGAAGAAAGAGAGAGACGAAGCTAGGACACAACTTAGGCAGTTTCCCCTCTCGTCATCAGCTCTTACTAAAGTTGTTGTTAGTAATGGAAAGAAAGGTACATTACACGCTACATAGTGCTTTTCGGACCACTCAGAGCGTATACTTTTTTGCTCATCTCGAGCCGCTGATCATTTATTGTGTTGGTTGTAGCTACTGATGACGAAGGCCTAGACCCTGATACCAAGAAAGCCCGTTCTGGGATATCATCTGGCATTATTACAGAGCTCAGTGCAATGCAGTCCTCTCGCAACACAGAAAAAAGCGCCAGGTAAAAGAATCAAAGTCAATATTTTTTTAGACCTGTTTTACTTTTATGCAATGTAATTTTTTAATGATTTTTTTTTTGGTTCCCTGAGATGTATAATGGTGTCTATGATTTTACTTTTGAATGGATGATTTATGATATCTATGATTTTATAATTTTTCAAGTGTATTTATTTGTAAATCAATTTAAAATTATCGAGCTATTAATTTAAAGTTATATAAACCATCGAGAAACTAGTACAACTAATAAGATATCTAATACGATTATTGATACAAGAAAATTAAATTTTTTGATATCAAAATAATTTCATTACACACTAAGCCACTTCTCATAAATTGATCGATAAAATGTATATCGGTTTGTTAAAATTTAAAAGCTATTTATTTATATGTTTTGTTTATAATATATCAAGTTGTATGAACTTACTCCAAGAAGTTATAAAAAAACACATATCCCTAATTATAAATAGTATCTCTCACGATTTTTTTAGCCCTACACAATTCTGAATCCTGAATTCGCCCCTAAATACAAGGCGTGAGAACCACTACTTTATAAGCCCGTTTTCATTCAGAGTTGAATCCATGAGATTGATGATAATTGTGCAAAGTCGAATACATTACTAATTTGATATGTATGTCAATTTATGTGGTGTCTCTCACCTTCAGACATGAATTCGTTTATTTTGTTTCAAGGAGATTCCTGGTTTGTTTTGCATATATTTAAATTATACATGCAAATGCAACGTATTGTATTTTTCTCTTTAGCAAGATCGTTCATATATTTTAAAGAGTTTTTCTTATTAGAAATCGTCTGTAAAATACGGTTTTATCGGAAATTATAAAATGCAATATTACCCAGACACATCCATTAAAAGTTTTTCTTACTCAAAGCCACCCTAAAAAACATTTGCTTACAAAAAAGCCATCCATCATTAATAATTCCTTTTTAAAAATTCATTAAAAAAATTAAAAACTCCACAAAACAAATTTTCAGAAAAATATAAATAAGCCATCCATTTAGTTCCATTTCAAAAATGTTTTGCATTAAGAGTATTTCATGTTTTGATTTGATTTAATAGGTTGAAACTTTACCAAAATTATGCATAATTGTTTAATAAAAATTAAATAAAATGAGTGATTATTTTTTACTTGTTTCTGAACTTTTTGAACTTTTATTATAAAAGTTTAATTTCCCCATATATTTTATTTTAAAAATCCGTTAAAACACAAAGAAATTCCAAAATTTTATGAAAAAATTCATCAAAATTTTGGTAAAGTTTCAAAATATTAAATTAGTATAACCTAGAAATATTATTAATACATATTTTTTACTAAAACTAAATGAGTTGTTTTTATATTTGATTCTGAAGTTTTTTTTGAATTTTTCTGAGTTTTTTATATTATTTTTTTGAATTTTTAAAATAAAATATTATTATTTAAAACAGAATTGTTAATGATGGGTGGGTGTCTCGGGGTTAGAAATACTTTTAACTGGTGAGTATGGTTAATATCAGGTTTTACAAACAGTTTTAGGTCTATTTACTACGGATATTTTTCATTAAAAAAACTCTATTCGAAGCTAGTATAAATACGTGATGAACGTGCGAAGTTACTGACAATTCATTATCAACATATGCGTGATGAACGTGCAAAGTTTTGACATATTTTATAATTTGTAATTGTGTTTTTGAGTTATAAGAAGTAGATATATAATTATATGCGTCGCTTGATCGCTTCAGCTATATAATACAACAAAAATTACCAAAGTGGGATCTTTTCCCTAACTTTATTTTTGAAATAATACTTATTAGTTGAAGAAGTTTAATTTCTCAAGTATAAATTGTAAAAAGTTTACTCGGTGCCATTTTAATTTGATGCATTCACGGACCATCATTTACATCCGTAAATTCAAATGCATAAGACATAAAGTATGTGATTTGCAGATGTTTATGCACATGCATTTGCTCTATCAATGCAAATGGTGACAATTGGTGCATCTGTTTAATTCTGTAAATTATAATTATGGTATGAAATTATCGTTTGTTCCCATGAACATTACTGCAGAAACGACGTCGTAAACCATAAAAATCCTTGCCAAACGTTGTCGTCATGAATGACACAAACTGAAACTGAAGCCGATTAAGGCCACAAAGCAAACATCAGTCATCTCAATCTCAAACCCTAATCCAATGGACGACGACATCTTCGAATCCTCCATCAACTTAGAGCAAATCCACATCAAAGAAGGCTACAATCTCGGCTACACCGACGGACTGATCTCAGGAAAGGAAGACGCAAGGCGATTAGGCCACCAGCACGGATTCAAAGTCGGTGAAGAATTAGGATTTTACAAAGGATGTGTCGATGTGTGGAACTCGGCTATTGAAATCGAACCGGATCTTTTTTCTCTCAGGGTTAAAAAGAGCATTCAAACTTTGGATAATTTGATTGCAAAATATCCCATTTCTGATCCTGAGAATGAAAGTGCTCAGGATGTGATGGAGTCATTGAGGTTGCAGTTTAAGAGGATTTGTGTGAATTTGGGTATGAAATTGGGGTATAAAGGTTATCCTTTTTCGGGTGACGGTGGGTTTTGAAGTTGGTTTTGCCTATGCTTGTTGTTTATGTGGTGGGTATTGATGTGGATTTCATCGATGATTTATTTCTATATGGAAGGTTGCTGTGTTATTATAATGTGATATTGTGCACTCTGATGGAAATTTAGCAGGGTTACATTGTGAAAGTTGTGTTTCTGCTGTGAAAACTTGCTTATATGCAACTAATGGTTTTTTATTTTCTGAAATACAATTCAATACTTTTCGCATTGATGAGTGTATCTGGTGCATTGTTTGAATATAATGTTTACACGATTTCTCTTTTCAGTTTTGAGGTATTGTTAGGATGTCTGAGATCGTTCGCTTATGATAATCAATGTGGTGCATTTTAAGTAATATATCATTGATGGGTTGCTTGTACTCTAAGTCTCTGACCTAAAGCCATAAGCAGGGAAAAGGTGAGGTTCAGACTTATTATTTTATCATAAAGTACAGTCTCCATCCAGTCCTCGCGGGACATTCAAAACTTGGTTGGTATTTGGGAATGGGTCTTGGTAAGCATTCCACAGGAGTGATGAGGCTGCACCTTATACACAATGAAGCCTTGCCACGCAAAACTGTAGGTTAAGGAAAGGATGTGTTAATTTGAGGGAAAAGGCCAAGAGCATACAACGGGGTTCCAACTCTTTTTTACGTAAGGATATGGGTAGCTACATCGGGAGAGAAAGGTCTGTATTTCTATTTTCTACTGAGCTGCATTAAAATTGTTATATTTCTGAACAACCCAAAGCAGGGATATGTCAAAACACCAAGAAGCTGATCCTTGTATACTTATACTAGTTGATTATGCAAGTTGAACTATATAGTCGCCCGGGATGGCTACAAGGAAACCCTTTTATTGAGCACAGTAGATGCTACAGCTATTCATTACACGTCAATGCAGACTGTACACGCTACAAAGAAAATTTAAGAAGGAAAACCAAGAATTTGCACGACATATGCCATCATCGACAAGAATATTCAAAGTTGGAATTGGTAAGAGCCCGGTGAGTGGTGTGCATACAGAAAATGAATGGGAGATGAAACTGTATTATTAAGGCCAATTTGCAGCTTCAAGAATGCATTAGACTGAGTTCATTTGAATAGGACTACCACCTCAACCACTGTAACCAGCATTGTTTAGTGCGGTCTCTTTTTTTTTTTTTTTTTTTTGGGATTGAAAGTAGTGGTCTCTTTTAGAGGTGGCAAAATGTGTGAATTGATTGGATTATGGATGAATTTTAAATAAATTGTGGATTAAACGAATTAGTTTAACATGCTTTAAATGGTTATTTAAATCTATTTAGTCCAACGGATTTTATTAATTCATTTACACATAAATAGATTTCATTAATCCGTTTAGACTTGTTAATGAATTTCATTAATTCGTTTAATAAATTTTTAATGAATTTACCAATCCATTGAACTAAACGGATTATTTTGCCACCTCTAGCCTCTCTACAGGATTGTTTTGCTGCATTCCATTCGTAAGAGTTGCGTTAGAGAAGAACATAGTTCTTTGTGGTTGTTGATAGTCCATTTCCAGAGACCTAGAACTAGAATGCAACATCTGAGAGGGTACAAATGGCTGTGGGGTTGGCATTCTTGGGGACATTGGCATCACCATGTTGTTTGGGTTCCGGACAAGATTGTTCTGATGCATCATACGCGACATTCCATCTGTATAAACTTCACTAGAGATCGCCTGCTGATCATGTTGAAGTGACCCTCTACTTATTGGTTGATAAGTAGGCAGAAAAGGCTCCATGCAACCCCTGGCCTCCAGCACGGGCAAGAGTGTTTGGCTGCTGCATCAATGTCGTTCCATATATAGAAAATGCATTAGGGACAAACATCGGTTGCTGCTGTTGAATTTCTATCTCATTTGGCCAAACCCTGTCTGATCTGGTATAGAAACTAGTTGAGGGAGAAATATGCTGAAAGACTAAGGACATCTCTGGTCCTCCAGCATGGACAAAACTATTCTGATCCATCTACAGCATTGCAGGAAATGCATTAGATAAAGACATCATTCCATTTGGTCAAACTCCGCCTGATCCTCTACTATGCTGAAAGACTTCAACCATTCCTTGGCATCCTCCAACGGGGACAATACTCCTTGTCATTGGTATTCCGTTTGTAGGAAGCGCATTAGAGAAAAACAAGGGTTGAGGCTGCCATTGAACTGTCATTGCATTTGGACACCCTCCACCTGATTCTGGAGATGAAAGAACTCTTGGGCTCTTTCAGAATACTGGTACGTATGATTGCAAGGTGTCTCGGTAGCTTGAGAATGCTGTGAATTATTACTTGCACTGATAGTCAGTGTGCATGTAATCAACTTCCTTTTCATGTTCTGAAGATTTTGCTTCTTCGGGTAACTCTTCATCTCTCTCGTCCGAAGCTTTTTAGCCGCTCTTGTAAAGTTTACCATCATTCAGCATATTTGCAAACTCCCACGCTAAAGAGACATGAGTACCTATACCAACGCAAGACGGAATTTCATCTTCATTGTTGTATCGAATGACATAGTATGGGGTCTTGATTTCGAATATATGATCTACTTAACCCAATGGCTCTCTGCTCTCGGTTAGCTAAAGGATGGATTGCATATCGAGCGGAGCATGCGGTCCAACACCTTTAACAATACCTTCTTTGCCATCAATCTGTAAGAAACAAGACATTTGTTATCAAAGAGAAATCTTTTTCAACTTACAGAATGGACTCCAATTGATGGATGTTTAACAAACTCCTTTTCGCCCTTCTTCAACATCCGCCGTCATACACTCCAACTTTCACTCTACGACGCCCCATTATCCAACGACACCCCAATTCTCCACCTTTCCCTAGCCGGATCGCTCTCGCAAGCCATATCCCTCAATCGCTACAAACCCATATCAAATCGCTGTTTAACTACTCGTCTATGCTTCCCTTATCCAAACCTCAACCAAAGTTCACTCCTTTACACACGGTCTTCTGATGGTTGAACTCTGTTTGATGCTAAATTTATTCTAAGCATGCTCTCTGAGTCAAAATAAACCGTGGAGCTGATATCAACGTTACAGAGAGGTTTGACAAATCATTTAACGTTCGATGGCTTTGATCATATGGTTGCATTGAAATCGTGGAGGTTGGCGCTTCGCAATCTTAAGGAACAATGAGTAGTTCAGTCACGTAAAAAGTCAAACACAAATTCCCAAAGAAGACAGAAAAACAGACCGTGTTCTCGCAATTTGAGTGATCGGGAAGGGGTGAGTGGTTGCAAACACATAGCCTAACTCGCCAAGAAAGAATGGAAGGAGAGCGGGACGTCGTTTCATATGCTTCTATTCGAAGCTGTGATTGGAACCGTTCAGGAAAACAAATAAGTAATGCTCTACTTTCCCAAAAAGAACGCAAATGAACCACATGGTAGAGGAAGCGAGAAGGTGAAACCATATGATTAGAACTTCGAACGGATAATGTTGATCATGGACCTAAAGAGAACTATCTCCCAATCATCCGAATTAATTTGGATTTCAACGAAGATGTAATATGTATTGAGTGAATTTTATGTCCAGCTTGGTGATGCAATTGCGAGTAGATTATGATGAGAATGACTTGGTAAAAATAACTGTGTATTCTGATTTCATTGTTCGTGACTTGCATTGCATGTACGAGTACAAAAACAAATAAGTAATGCTCTACTTTCCCAAAAGAACGCGAATGAATCACGTGCTAGAGGAAGTGACAAGGTGAAATCATACGATTAGAACTTCGAACAGAGAATGTAGATCATGGACCTAAAGAGAACTATCTTCCAATCATTCGAATTAATTTGAATTTCGATGAAGAGGTAATATGTATTGAGTGAATTTTATGTCAAACTAGGTGATGCAATTGCGAATAGATTATGATGAGAATGACTTGGTAAAAATAACGTTGTATATTCTGATTATTCATTGTTCGTGACTTGTGATGCATGTCCTTAATTGATGTCATATATTTACACATTGTTACTTGATAATTTATTCTTGTTCGAGGACTAACAAGTTTAAGTGTGGGGTGATTTGATGAGTTGTGTTTATATGCTCATCTAACGGTCTCAACCCATGTATTTTAGTGCATTTGTATATTCACAATTACTCATTTCGTGTAGTTATGCATTTCAGATGTATGAGAACAACTAGAAGAAAAACGAAGCTTAAATGCATTGTTCTGGCGTTAATTGAGGATACAGGCAGAATGACCTTTTCTGCTTCGGAAGCTTCTAAAAGATGCGTCGTTGATCCGAAAGAAACGAAGCAAATTCCGACGGGAAGCTGACTCAAAATGCTATAATACATATGTCGGTTGCGAAGAATGTTTCAGATGTTAAATAAGATGGTAAAAAAGGAGAAAGAAGTCAGAAGATGTCGCGAGAAGAAGCATCCGCAAACCGTGAGTGGCGCGGGCAACAAAGGATTCGAGTAGCGCGGGCAAATAGCAACTTCTCCCTCCCAATTGGTTGTCACCCCCGCCAGTGAGTTCAACATCATCCGCGCTGATTGACGATGATGTCAGCGATGGGCTTCTCCTAATTGGGCTGGATTTACTTATTTTTAAATAAGTATAAATATTAAGAATAAACCCTAGCTTCATTACACAGATACTGAGAGCGATAAACAAGAGGTAGAGCTGCAGGGAGAAGCCGGAGGCCACGTCATAGACCATTCGTTCGATTCCTCTTCATTATTTTGTTATTATTATATTCGATGATGTGTTTCGTTACAGTTAAGCGTAGCTAAATTATTAGTCGCGTTTTGAGACATACACTTGTGACAAACGGTTTTGAGATACGTTCTTAATTTCAATTTAATTATCTTGCACCGATTCCTATACATTTTGTTATGATTCTGGTTTGATGAGAGTATTGAGTACTTACCTACGATTTGTCTTATGATAGTTGGAATCTATAGTTGATTTATTTGATATTTTACCATAAAAATAAGTAGAACTCTAGGGATTGCGCATTAATGTTTACTCATTAATATAACTCGTTTGATTCTTCATGCTACTTTACCTTAAGAGTTCTATTCACGTTTACCTGGTGTAGAACAACATTAGAAGTTCTGTGCGCGTTACCTTTACCGAAATGTGTTAGAGTTGTGAGATAATACAAATTACATCGATGATAAACCATAAGTTACAAGTAGTTATCTTGAACCGTGTGTGCTCATCATATTAATTACTCCTATGCAATTTTTACTCTGGTTTGCATTCACAAAATTCTCACAAACCCCCAAGTTTTTTATTTTCTTACAGGAAATACATTTCGCTAGTCATTTCCACGTGGGATCGACCCTGCTTGCCGCTACACTAGTTGCTTGAAGGAACTAATTAATTTGACGCATACGACGACGCGTGTTAAGTAGCTTGGTTATGCTTCTTATTCAAGCACATTTGAGGTCAAAGTCAATTGAGGTTATAAGGCTGAGGTTCCCGTTGTATCATCTCAAGAAGATTTTGAACAACACAGAAGAGGTTGTAGCCCAACAGTTACACTCTTGGTCATTGCACCAGGAGGACTCGAATTCGAGTCGCCCGGGATGCATATCCGCCTTGGGTCAGGAGAATGTCCTGTCCTAGACGATATAGGAATAAACTTTAAAAAAAGATCTTGAACAACTTCAGACATTTGAGGCCTATATTCTAGTTCATGCTGGTAACACAAATTCAAAATCAGTTCAGAATCAAACGACAGCATATTTTCAGGGTTAGCATTACAACTTTGATATATTTCTATCCTTTTTTTTCTTTTCAGATTACCAATAAACCAAATGTTAAGGTATATTTATCAAAATGACAGACACCGTAGCACTGACTAGGAAATGGGGATCAAATAATACCTGTGCACATCGGGCCACAATATCAGCGAAGTGCGAAAAAGATTTTGCAGGGTAGTCTCCTTTGAGAGAAGGGTCTACCATTTTTGACCGAGCATCGATGTCATGTAGCAGAGGAACTGCCCATCTTACTAAAAACTGTTCCCCTCGGATCCTCGACCTGATACATTGAGAAACAAAATACTGTGAACTACTATGAAGCACTAACGCAAATACTGCATAATTTTTTCAAACAAATGCAGACTTGGAAATCTTTTTGCCACTTCCTGAACTGAAAAACAGAACAGGCTAAAGTTTCTGACGGCAATACTACAATAGATTGCATTCATCTTCTGGTAGAAATGTTCAACCTGTCGTAGGATTTTCGACCAGTTAACAACTCTAGTATTACTACACCAAAGCTGTTAACATCGCTTTTCAATGTGTAGATTCCTGACTCAAACTCCGGAGTCCCATAACCATAGGTTGCTTGTAGCTGTCCTGACAACAAAGGGAAAGCGCAAACAAGTCAATTAGATACACAACAGCTGCAACATATTTGCACATAACAGCTTATGATCTGTTTAACACTAGAAGGACATAATCTGAGATTCTAAGTAATCCTACCACCTAGTGCTTGTACTTCGTTTACTTTTATACTAGAAGAAAATATATTAGTATCATTCGGAACATTATTGTGAATAAAATAACGTGTTTGAAAACTTATAAGTAGCTAGGATTATTGATTAAAATTCACTTTCCATAAATAAAAGAAACAAAATGATGCCATTTCGTTGCAAGTTAGATTTTAATCTAGCAATCAGATTTTAAAAGCCCAAAATGTGTTAGATACAAAATAGTGAACGACAACTTAGGAATGTACCAGTAAAATGACATCTTTTGAATTTATGTAATAATTTTTTTACTGCCCCCAATAATAAAATTTTCTGGATCCGTCACTAGCTATCAAAATAGGGTTTATTGCAGAAAATGGGATTAGAATAGGTCGTTTTGCAGATAAACGGTATTATAATTGAAATTTGCAGATAAACGATATTATAAACATTTTGTTAACAAAAAAACAGGTATTTGCCTTTATTTAACTTTAAAAAATCATTAAAAAATATAAAAAAAACTTTAAAAAATTCAAACTTTATTAAACAAATAAATAAAATCCACTCATTTAGTATCACTCTTGATAAACAAAATTATGTCTCAAGCATATTTTTTTTATAAATTTAATTTGATATTTCAAAATTTATA
>JAWWMW010001277.1:31054-41275 GCA_035048345.1 Echeveria elegans
GGTGTATGAGATGTTTTGATTTTACTATTCAAATACTTGTCTGCTTATACATGCATAAAAGTTGTTGATTTGTTGAATAAGGCTACACAGCCATAGATAACAACCTAAACGGAACGTAAACAAATAGGAATTGCGTTTGAGGTAAGCCATGACCAACAAGAGGAGGAAGCTTTCCTAGCAAGAGTATCGACCAACATATTTGCTTCTCTTCGAATCAACGACAATCTCCAATTAGCATGATCATTTAACAAGCTCCTGCATCTTAATATAGCTTCATAAATCCCATTTGATGGATCTTTACTAGATCTTAGCAGACCATATAAATCAGAGCAATCAGTCTCGAAAATACAACATTTCCAACCCGAAATTTCAGCCCATTGCATTGCGTATTGAATAGCCAACCATTCAGCATGAAAAGGAGAAATACCTTGATACCGAAAATCAACCCGAACATCGATTATAACTGCAGATGAGTTCCTCACCACGCAGCCAAAATCAGATACTGAACCAGAAGGATTCCAAGATCCATCACAATTTATTTTTAAATGTAAGGGTTCCGGAGGAGTCCAACTTAGATCTACAGACTCATCAATTACATTAAATTTAAATCTTGGGTTGACAAAATCAAGAACTCTTCTCCTTGTTGAAACCGCCGCTTCCATAATATTGAAACACTGCTTTCCATGGGCTAGCTGGTTTCTACAGTACCAAATCAGATTCAAACCACAGAGAACCATTACAAGATCATCTTTGCTCATCTTCGGAATCCAATTTTTTCAGCGGTACCCATGTCTAAAAGATGGTTGAAACCCAAGAAATTCCAAAATGCAAATTGGCCACCAACAGTTAACGAGAACATGTGAAATAGATTCATCAGGACATCCACAGAAATAGCAATTCGTAGGAATATCACATCCTCTTTTGCGTAAATTAACTGCAACTGGAAGAGAATTGTGAAAAGTTCTCCAAGTGAAATTTTTTACCTTTTCTTGAACCTTTGACGTTCAAATTTTCCTCCAAAAATATTTTAATTGAGATGAATCAGATGTTGCCCCATTAATATTAAATCTTTCCTCATCTGTTAACTGCTTGATGCAAGCATACACAGACTTTATTGAGAAAATTCCATTAATATCCCCATTCCATCTTAATCCCCCATCCGAATATACTGAGATCCAGTTTCTTATTTTCATACCGCATTCCAAATATTTTTCCAAACATATGATGAATTATATTTCAGCTGAGAATCGAACAGAGTAGAATTAGTAAAGTAAACATCTGCTAAGTAATGAATCAGGTTTGTTATTCCTCATTTCAAAGTTTGTATTCATCGAACAAAATGTAATGTTCATGAAATACTTTTATTCATCAAGCAATAACTAATATCCGTCAACGAAAATCTAATAATATTCACCAAACATCAACTAATATCCATAAATCAAAAGTCAATGTTAGTCGATCAAAATTATTAATCATCAAACTAAAGCTAATATTCATGGATATGTAACTAATGTTTTTCAATCAAAACTAATATTCATCAAATTGATGCTAATATTTTATCTTGTTAATGTTTTTCAATCAAAAACTAATATTCATTAATCAAAAACTAAAATTTGCCGAACAAAAATTAACATTATATTTCAAAAGCTAATGTTCCACAACATCTATATTTTGTTTGTTTGTTCCGTTCATGGTATTAGTTTGTTGTGTTCATCTCTTCTATTTTCTATATGCATAACAAATCAAATAAAATAGTGGCTGAATTCAAGAGTTTTCAGATCATGAAAGACGTTGTTGAACGAGTGGGCGACGAGTTTTGTGGCAATCCATTGACGACAAATTGAGTTTTGCTGGAGGAGTTTTTTTAATTTTTAGAGACTGGAGGAACGGGTGGTGTGGAGTGATGTGCCGCGGCTGAAGTAGGTGGTCATTTGACGCCGAAGAAGCAAGGCAATGAAGAAAGTTTGCGAATGATTTGTAAATCAATTGTAATAGGTTTCATGTACCATCAAGATACCTTGTAATCAAAAAAAAAAAATCAATTATTTACCAATTTGATCATGAAGAGATATACTTGCGTTACCGAAAGTTCTAGAGATGTTCATGCAGAGCAAGGCTCAAGATCAGCAAAATATTTGTCGTCCCCAATTCAAACAGCTGCTTTTGGGGTGGTGTCATGACGCAAAATTAGACAGTTAAACATGCAGCAGCAACAACCACCAAAGCAAATGTTCTAATATGCAAAACCGGTAATCTTAACCAGTTACAAAACACAGCTTACAAAATGATTTACTTACTGTAGATCAAGAGTAAGTAACGTAAAGCAAAACATAACATAATGACGGTTGACAACAAAAGTGAAGCACTTTTAAGGAGTTGAACATTCATATAGAATCAGAACAAATTCCTGCAAGGGAAAATATAGAGGAGTAAACATCAGCCTAAGACACTTATTAGTTAATAAATGTATTTGAAAGGGAAAGATAAAAGTACCACCGCACCAGCAATAGAGCTACAGTTTTTTACTCTGACTTGTGACTTCTTCCTTCCCCATTGCAACTACCACTTTCTTCAAAATAGCCTCAATCGATTGGTGAGAGTTCTCCACAGCTTTCGCTACAGATTGCCATATTTCACCATGCTTTGGTTCCGCAGCCACGCATCTATTTAAGACATCCTTTTGGGTATCCTCATTTCCATGTTGCAGTTCAAACTTGTAAAACAAAGCCCAGAAATCGCCTATATCTGGTGCAAGCGTAACTGCTCGATTAAGCCAAGTCCTCGCTTTCTCTACTAACCTGTCCTGCCAAAAGAATTTAGCACCAGCAGCAATAACATAAGGATCATGGTCACATTTTTTAAAAGCATCTGCAGTCTTTGTTTTCCTTTGAGGCCTAGGAACCATCTCGATAGCTGCTGCCCACAAAATACCGCTATTTGGACATTCTTGTAAAGCCTTCGCCATCAGTATATCAGCTTCTTTCTTGTTTCCATGCCTTACTTCACCTCTGATGGCAGCTAGCCAGAGCTCGGGGTTTTGAGGATTAACTTTTCGGGCACGGCTCAGAACCGCACGTGCTTTGCTCATCCCGTTCACCCTTTCCTCAAGCTTAGCAAGAGACAGCCATAAAGGAATACAATTAGGGCAGTGCTTGAGACCAGCATCAAATGCTTCCTTGGCTTTGTCCATATTACCAAGGCGCTCATCTAACTGTCCATACATCAACCATAACTTAAAAAATGAAGGATAGATCTTCAGGCCTTCCTCAAGAAGTCTTCTCTCCTCTTCAACATTGCCTAACTCCCTTTCAACAATGGCGGATTTCATCCATACTCTTTCCGTACCTCCCTTTTCTCGCGCCCGAGCAAGTAGTCTTCTAGCTCTCTCAGGTTCGTTGTTCTCAAACTCAAGCTTAAACGCGGCAAGCCAGATTTCTTCTGAATTAGGAATGGCTGCATAAGCTTCTTGGAGAATAGCTCTAGCAGCAGGAACATCACCAGCAAGCCACTTTTCTTTCGCTCCCATCAGCCACAAAACCTCAGCATCAGGCTTGTAATTCACAGCTTTGCGAAGCAAAGCATCCAGAGACTCCCTAGTACCATGACTCTTCTCAAGTTGTGCTGCCTTGAGCCATATACTTTTCTTAGTCAGGAAGACAGTAAGGGCATGCGCATATATGGCTCTAGCTGTCTCAATAGAACCTCTCTTCTTGCACTCCTCAGCATCAGCAACCCATGTTCTTTTCCGATCCTCTTCTTCCACTCCGACCCCGATAGTGTGACGGATTATTGCCTGACATGTTGCAACAGAACCGGCCCGTTCAGCAGCCTCAGCCTCTTTCATCCATTCCTCTCTGTCAATAACCAAGCCTTCCTTTTGCAGTGCATCAATACTCTTCTTTATAATTCTGTCGACAAATGGTGTGTTCCCATTAGCCTCTTCCAGTTTTGCAGCGGTAATCCAGATAGCCGGTTCTTTGCGAAGTTTCTCCCTTGCCCTATTCAAAACTTTCTTGGCATTCGCATATGTTTCCAAACGGGCAAGAGCAAGCCACAGTTCAACATGCAGCGGACAGCACTCCACCGCTCTTTGCAGCAACAGCCTTGCATCTTCCTCATTCGCTAGCTCTACAACTGCCTTCCACAGTCGTACAGAATCAGGAATGTTTTCCAAACCTTTACGTAAGACCCTGCTTCGACTTACATCATCCTGCTCCAATTTCGCGGCCTGCAACCAGAGCTTCACAGAATTAGGAATTGACTTTACCCCCCTGGCAATCACAGCTTTTGCTTCAGTGGGGTTTGAAAGCCTACAAGCCTCAAGCCAAACATCCTCATTCTTGGGACAGTTCTCACACCCTTTCTGAATTAACTGCCTTGCAACTTGAATCTTACCGGCAACCTCTTCCAATCTAGCAGCCGCAATCCAACCAGGCGGATGTTTTGGATTAGTCTGAATAACACTCTTCAGTAACAACCTAGCCTTTTTAATATCCGAAATTTCAGCATCACTTGTAATCTTCATACTCTTCAGGTCAGTAAGATACCCCTTTGGATCCACAACAGTTAAACCAGAAACAGAATCAGAAAGCCTATCCAGCTTTAGTGATAAAACAGTTCCTCTACCTTCTCCTACAGCAGTAAGATCAGTAACAGGCGTCTGCGACCAAGGCGTTTCTGTCCCACCAGCAGCTCTACTTTTGGGGTCTAAAGCAGTAACATGCTCCTTCTCCTGCCTCGCCTTTTCAAGAAGCGTGTCAGGCACAGGAACAAAACTCTCAAACCTTTTCTTCTTATTCCTTGACGAATAATCCCCAATCTCCGGTATTTTATCCCACTCTTCAGTAGACAAAGTATATAACTTTCTCTTCAAATCCGCAAACTGCTCAGTAATCTTCGGATTTGATGCCCTATACTTCTCAATCTCCTCCTTCAACCTAGCCTCCCTCCTATCCTTCCTCCTCGAATCCATCCTCTGATCAATCGCCTCCCAAACTGCATCCGCTTCCTTATCATCCTCATCATACTCAGCTGACGCAAACAACCCGACATCATTCCCTTCAAACTCATCAAACTTCTGATTCTCATCATACCCCTTCTCATCATCTCCATCATCCTCCTCCTCCTCACCGCCACCTTTCCCTCTCCCTCTCCCAACTCCAGCCGGCCCAGCCAGTGCCGCCCCGATCGCCGCAGACCTATCAGGCAAATCCGGGGCAGCCCTAGCAGGACCAATATCAGACCTAGTAGTAAATCCAGTCGCACCACGTCCTAATCCAGCCACGTAATTCGGCGGCGGTCGTGAGTTTAAAAACTCCAGCCTCGGCTTTGGCACATGCGGCGCTTGCATACCTCCAATCAACGGAACGTGTAGAAACAAAGTCGAACAATCTCCAACTCCGAGATTCGATATTAATACCGATTCATCTACGGCGTTTAATAGTCGAGCAGGTGGAAGGATGAGGCGCTGAAAGGCAAGGGGAGTCTGGGTTGTGAGATGGATATGGTGTTTTAGGGTTTGTAATGTGGTGGTGTTTGGGTTGAGATTAAGTGATAGGGTTTTGCGATCGAGAGTGGTGATGAACACCATGGCGGTTGTTGTGATTCGACGGAAATTTGTACGGAATCGAAAACTAGGGTTTCGGAGAGCTACGACGATGATCGAAGGAGAAGCTGAATGATTGAACCGCCTTGATAATTGTCGGTTCAATGGTAACGGATGTCGGTTAAGCCTTATAGTGTTCCCCTAAAAGAAATCGAGAAACGGCGTCGGTTTTCATTATAGAATTCTTTGCTGCTTATTTTTTCGATTATAAAATGCATCTATTAATTATCTTAATTTTCTACTGATTAAAAAACTAATCTTGTATTAAAAAAAATAGAGGATCAACCTTCGTAAACAGACACAGGTCTGTTCAACACATCGCTAAACCAAATCTAATGTTACATAGTTTTTCATAGTTTTTCATTATATTTTGCCACCTCTATCTAAGTATATCAATATGTTCCATGCTGATGCTAGCAGGTCTTATAAGCTTACTGTTAATAAATTTGCGGACTTGACTAATGAAGCGTTCAAGACTTCTCGGTAACGGGGTATACGAGAACTTACGAGAATATCTTGGAGGGGAAGCCGCTCTTTAGGTACGAAATGTGACTGACGTACCTAGTTCTGTGGACTGGAGGCAGAAGGGAGCCGTCACTCCCATCAAGGACCAACGCCAATGCGGTATGTTTAAGTCCTTCTCATTGTATATGATTAATCTGAGAACTCCTTTTGTCTCCGATTACCACTAGATATTTTATTACAGTGGTTCGAGGGAATGATAATGCAGGTAGTTGCTGGGCTTTCTCAACTGTGGCAGCAACTGAAGGGATCCATCAACTGTCAACTGGAAAGCTAATTTCTCGATCGGAACAAGAGCTGATAGACTGCGACGTGAACGGTGAAGACCAAGGATGCTTTGGTGGTCAAATGGAAGATGGCTTTCAGTTCATCATTAATAACAAAGGCCTTAAAACTGAAGTTGATTATCCATACACTGCATCTGATGGAACTTGTGATAAGAAAGCTAAATCCACTTCTGCAGCGAAAGTCACAGGTTATGAAACTGTTCCTGCTAACAGTGAGGCGGCTTTGTTGAAAGCTGTGGCACATCAGCCCATCTCAGTTTCCATAGATGCGAGCGGCTATGAGTTCCAGTTCTACTCGAGCGGCATATTTAGTGGAGACTGTGGCACTACGTCGGACCATGGCGTGGCAGCTGTTGGATATGGTGTGTGCGAAGACGGCGTGAAGTACTGGTTGGTGAAGAATTCTTGGGGAACTGGGTGGGGTGAGGAAGGGTACATTAGGATGCAAAGAGATGTCGACGCTAAGGAAGGTCTTTGCGGAATCACTATGGACTCAAGTTACCCAACCGTCTAGACTCTAGACTGTATAATCTGCCTACATTTAAACAAGACTGAACCATCTGTCATATGTAAATTATAGACAATAGTAAACAGACACTATTTACTTCTCAAGGCCGTGCATTTTATATTTCTGTTCCTGAAATAAGTATGCGAAATATTCAGATTATTTCTGCAAGTCCGAGCAGGATTTAGCAATCGAATTACTATAAATACAAAAAGGCATCGAGTAATGCAGACATATTACAAGATTCTATAAAGTTTACGACATTTGAGAGTCATTGGTTACCTCAGTCATCATAGGTAAGATGTGGGCCCGAGGTACAACCGGGATCAAAAGGATCTTCAGAGGCGCAACAATGCCAGTACTGAAGCACCTTACCCGAGTCAGGAGTATCCATAGTACCTCCAGAATGAACACTTTCAAACTTTCTCCTAGTTTCACCACCAAAATGAGCAGTATGGAAACGGCAAGCGCGTGCATGATTTAAAGAAGGCTCAAAGGAACCTTTGCAGTTCTTACAAGTTCGCTTAGTCTGAACACTGTTTCCAGAACATCTGATCGAAAAAGACCGTTTGAAAATCCCAATTCCTCCTACGGCTGATTCACTTAAAAATATCCGATTCTGGCAAGGAAATAAGCCATTTTTGCGCGGAAAGACCACAGGTGAAAAAGCGCTAGGGCAAATGACTTGAGGCATTAACTGTATCGAAAAGAAAAATAAAATCAAACTGAGAATTATTTACCGAACAGACTGAGCTTCCATTTCAAATAAAAACCAACCGGCGATCATTAAAAACAATATATAACACACCATCACGAGCACCACATATAATCACTGGCCGCTTCGATTGGCACACTTAAAGTCACAAATAAGAACACAACCAAATAATGAGGTTCAAATCCATTTCCTTTTCTTCAATATACAACGAGAACATTGCGGTCAGTCGGACAATTTGTAAACTAACCAAACACATCATACAAGCTCAAACAATTCTCTAAAGAATCCCCAATTTCTAAGGACTAAGAAAACGAAATAAAATTAACTTTTTCATCAAATCAAAACCCTAAGATTCAGATGTAACAAAACCGCAACCCAGTAAAGATGCGATCTCAACTTACGTCAGTTGGTCAACCAGAGGCTCCAACAAGATGATCAGCTACGCGGAATTCTGACGTGGGACGTCGGAGTGGATGGGCGCATCGGCAAACATGAACCACTGGTTCACGATCGGTCAAAGAGGTCTTCGTCTTCTTTGCATCTTTTGTCAAATTCACCAACGACCTGAACGTGTTGCGACGTCGTTTTTCGCTTGATTTTGTATTTATTTGGTTATTACTTCTCTAATTTTTTTGTTAATTTATCTCATAATTTTTTAAATAAAAAAAGTTTAGGAAAAATTATTGTAAATCATTTCTATTATTGTCAATTTAATATAAACACCCTTATGTTACGTTCGTAAATGCCAGAGCTACCAAAGTACAAATTCCGTCAAGAAGTAGTTAAAAGAAAGTGTGTGTCATGAACGCGTTTGACTTTTTTTATTTTGCATTTTTAAGTAAAACACCTCCATAGATATAATTTGTTGTCACCACATATACGTTTTATAGAATAATTTAAACCACATTTGTGTTTGTTTGTTTTTATAATCCAAATTTAGGTGTAAAAATAGTTATGAAACACATTTAATTTACGTTCATTTATCTTAAACCATCCAATAACATTCCCGTGTGAGTTACGATTTCATTAAACCAAATGAAGTTTTGGATTTTTCCTTATAAATGGTTTGATTTTTCTTATTTGTTTTATTGAAGTTTTTAAAGTTTTTTTTTGATATTTTTAAAGATTTTTTAAAGTTGATATTTGGTTGAAGGCCGCGATTACCAAAAATATGACGAACTTGGAGTGTTTAAATCAAAATGTTTGAACATGAGTTAAAGTCTAAATTTCGCGTATAAATGGTATTTAAAACTAATATTTCCTAATTTTAATTAGAGGTGGCAAATTGGATCATTTACTTAAATGGTCCACTAAAAAATTCATTTACAATTCATTAACAATCCATTTACAATCCATTTAAAAATCACTTTACTAAATGAGTTGTTGAATCCATTTACAATCTGTTGACCTGAGTGAGTCATCGTTGACCGGCGTTGACAGATCGTTGAACAGGTATTAACTGATCGTTGACCAGACTATATGGATTAAATGGTCTAGACCATTTAAAATCCAATCCATTTAATACAATCAGTTTAATCCATTTACACTAAATGGATTAAATAGTATAAACCATTTAAAATTCAATCCGTTTAAAATCCATCCATAATCCAGTCAATCCATCCATTTCACCACTCTAACTTTAATAAACAATTGTTGGCTGGAGACAAGCTTGAGGTATCAAAACTACTAACAGGATATACTGTTTGAGTGCCAAGCACCCTTAGGCTATTCTGAGACATCGTTACGATTTCTTCGGGTTGGGAATCCTTCCCCTACAGCTCAATTCTAATGCACATGCATGCATGCATGCATGCCTGACTCTTTACGTCCAGCACCTAATCCTTGATGGTTCATAATAAAGTCTTTATCTTTTAAACAAAAGAGTATATAGTTTTAAAACTTGTTTGTACTATATAATTTTATTTCAATAAATGAACAAAATTTCATATTATCTCAAACTGGCAGATGAATAAAATATTATCGGTAAGAAGCTCAAGACAAATAGTATTTTTAAAATGCCCTCTGCTAGCTAATCTTTTCGCTTTGTGTAGAAAATGTTAGCTCCATCATAAACTAATGCTCCACAAATACAAATTGCTCTACTAAAATTCCGGTCCGGCGGACGCCAGCCGAGAACACATCATGACGGGATGAACATCATGAACGTGTGGGATCTGTTCGGATGGATTGGACTTGTTCCGGTTGCTTTTCGAGCCTACATAAGTTGCCCTCCTTAGTTCAAAATGACATATACTATAACTAGTGGCGGAGCAAGAAAATAAAATGAGAGGGCACCTTAGTCTTTCTTGCGAGATAACATTTGCATCATTTTCTATATATTTTCTCCCAACAATATATAGAAAATACAAAAAGACATCATAAATAACGCAATTCATTAAAATTACCGGTTTACAACACTCATCTGCGAGATTTCATTTTCTGAAATATCTGAAGTACATGTTCAGTTTTCATGTTTGATAAAATATCTCGCTCAATATATGCTACCAATAGATCATTCAATCATTCATCCCCTATCCTATTACGAAGCCAAGTCATTGTCAATACTCATAGCAGAAAAGGTCATTTC
>JAWWMW010001277.1:49225-69650 GCA_035048345.1 Echeveria elegans
AACGGAAACTTTCGTTGATAGTTAAATCACCACCACACATCCACCAACTCATTAGCCCACCATTCAGCCAGGGGCTAGCCCAAGTAAAAAATTAGAATTTTTTTTTCTTAAGGTGCTAGATAGAATCGAACCCTAGATATAAAGCTCTTTTAGTTAACTTAGCCACACCAATTCTCCATCCCTCCAACCATTCTTTTATATTCTAAAATTAGCCACATTCAATTTATAATCCTGGCTTCGCCACTGCATTCAGCCCAAAAATTAAAAATTATTTAATACTTTAAAATTAGAAATTAAAAAAATAAAAAAAAAATATTATAATTAAAATTTTAAAAATAAAAATTTCATATTAGAAAGTTTGTGAGTAATTGAATGGAGAAATCAGAATAAAAACACTTAAAAAACCAGAACGGTAAGCGTAGGAAAAAATTAAGAAAATCGAACTAAAATATACATAAAAATGTATGTTCACGCCAAGGTTCACCTCTAGTAGTAAATGGTTGATGAGAGTCTGAACCATGTATAGCGACTGGACTGCATTTTACAGCATCTCAAGGATAACAAAAATGTCTTTTGTAGTAAATCCTATCGTCATGCCTAGTTGCTAATTAAGCTGTGATCTCTGCTGACTTTGCTTAATCAAATTCAGTTCTAGTGAGATTCTTGTACATCACTTATCAAACGAGAAATCACCGTAGCGGTAGCACATTGTATCCATTAGATGAAGCGAAGTTGCCGTACACTACGGACGTGGATCTCAAACAAACCGCAACCCTCCAAGGTCCAAGCAGGTTAATGCAGGAGGTAATTGAAGACGTTCATGACATTGAGCTGGGTTGGGTACTCATCATGCATGCTATGCTAGTACTAGTACTAGTACTAGTACTAGTAAAGTTTATCATCTCCTTTGCATTATTTTGGAAATTGGAAACCAAATTGAATGCTCTGAAAGTTGGAGCTCTGTCTGGTCAATAATGATAGCTTAGAGGTAAACACCACTAGCAGGACCAAGACAGGCACATGCGCTTGTATAGGGCCAGTTTGTGGGCTAAGGTTAATAATGATTTGCAACAAGTACAAATTGTCACCATTACTGATGAACTGTCAGTATATTATTTAGGAAATAAAAATATAAAACATGTGTGTAACTACGTATAAAACAAATTTGCATTAAATCAGAAACTTAAAAAAAAAAATATCTCAATGCTCTCGCACCCATCACGAATGGAATCCGGTGTGATATATATATATAATTCACATCTTCGACCATTAGATTAGTTCTTGATGGATGATTAATCAGAAACTTATATGGTTCCCGAAGCATTATTATAAGAAGCATATCCTTTTCTCAAACAAAGGGAAAGGTAATCTGAACAGACACACACAAAGAGAGGACGAGAACAGTTAAAAGCAAAGCATTGAAGAGGAAGATGTGCATGAAAAGATAGGACCAAATACATACAAGGTGGTGGGTGTCTTGTACTAAGGTCCCCTGAAAAAATGGTCCCATGATTTGCGTGTAGTCTTTTTTTTTTCTGTTCATTTTTTTTGGAGGGGTCCTTTACTCTATTCTACCCATCTAATAGTAATAATGCTGCTGCCTTTGCTTTGCATTGAACACCTCCAACACTAAAAAAACATCTTGTCTGAGTAATTGTGAAGCTAACGGTCAAATTCATCCATCCATATTTTTTTTTCCCATGGTGCAGTGTTGTATTGTGTTCTGTAGTGTGGTGTCCTCATTTATGATTGATGATATTAAGTCATGTCCCTTTGACAGACACTTACTATATTACTTAAATAGGGTACAATTCTCAATCTCAATATCACGTCAGTTCTTTGAACATGCACGTAGCTAGATATACTGTAATTCAATAAGAGAAAGATGGAGTAATTTATGTGATGATCAATTAAGTATGTCAGGATTTCATGTCAAATGTTGATTGAATAGTCATCGTATAATGTAGTGTTGACAACTTCTACATAATAAATCTTTGCTTTTTTAAAAAAAAGATGAATAAACTCGGGAAAAGAGAGATGATAAAGTTGATGGATGATGAATAAATAACATTGGACATTTCATGTGGAATCGAATCACGCAATTTAGGGGATGAGAATATGTAATACTGTAGTAGTATGTGATACGGAGTAATATGTAATGTTAAAAACAAAAGGATCGGATGAGTGATAAAACCCTAGAGAGAGATAACACATGGACATTAAAAAAAACTGATAAAGTGGGAATACGATAAACAGCAAATCAAGCATAAAGAGTTTAGAATCAAGTCAAATGGAAATGGATGTGTGTATCACATCTATTGTTTTAATTTTCCATACTCCCATCTCCTGATCTCCATACATAGTGGAGATTAGATTTAGATGTAGATTTCTAGATTTAGATCAGTAGATTAGATAACTGTATGGCCCATGAAGTCATCAACATCCACCATTCATGACTAGTACCAGCAAGCTAGACAGAGACATAGACATAGACATGGACTACTTTTACATCTTTATTGTATGAATGCATATGTTATGAAAATTGTGAAAGATGGATGGATGATGGTGGTTCGAGGAAAGTGAAGTATTGATGCGGTTCGGGTTGATGGAAGCAATAATAGATGGTACACAACACTACGACACAATTGCACAAACACCAACAAGCAAGGTGGGTCTCTCTCCATAGTCTCTCATGTCATATTTGATCTGGTTTATTTCATTTCAGATTAATAATGCAAATAAAAGTACATAAAGAAGACAGAACAAAACATGAGATATGTGGAGATGATGATCATGTGATTTGTTTTTAGATCTTTTTTCACATTCTTTTCAAAAAAAAATCATCATCTCCATTCTCCATGACCCATTCACTACTCATGTTCCATTACTGCCATGACATAAAGTAGTTGCTTTGCTCCTTATTTGTGGATTGCTATTCTTTACCATAGCTTCCCACACCTACATATTTTCCTTATCAGATCTCCCTCTCTCTCTCTACTCTATTCTTTTATTTGGGTATCCTATCCTGTTGAATGGATTACAAGTTACATATGATGCCATTAGACAATATACATCAGTTCGTTGATGATAATGTTATAACCTAAACCAGATCCGTTTTGAGCATAATCTTTCCTATAACCAGTCATAAAATCTAAATGACCAGTGAGGCCACATATTAGGCACAACTTAAATCGGACTCATTTTGATATGCTATCGAAGGCGGCCATAGAGACAATTTTACAGTTGAATTCAATTTCTTCATTATACATTTAATCAGTAAAATTGTTATAAAATTAAACAGCGTACATTCGTAGTGTAAAAATGCCAGCATTTCAATCAAAATACCCTAAATCGAACTTGAAACACACCGATACAACAACAAAATAAGTCAAAATGAACGTGTTTTAATCTCGTCAACTCTTCATTTTTTTGTACGTCTCGTCTCCCTAAAAACTCTCATTCCCATACTTCCAAACCACGCAATATAAGATACGACATGTTCAAAGATATCACACGCCATCTACTCTCGACTGTGCATGAAAAAATCCTCATCAAAACCAAACTGGAGTGAAAAAAACAAAACAATACACATGAAATCACGAATAGCAAAAAAAGTACGCGTAGTGCACAAACGAATCATGAACGAGATCATAAAAATAGGGCGTCCAACTCAAAACATGCGCGATACAAAGGGCGCAAGCTTCCGTGTGGCCTTCTTCTTTTATCTGTACGTCTCTCTTTTCATGTGGCATTGATTGTTAGATTAGAACTCAATTTTTGCGGACGAAACATTGGAACAAGGAACACTTACATTATACAGTAGTAGTGTGGTAGCTAATGTGATCATGTTTAGAAGTCTGAAAAAATGTCAATCTATTCAACTGTGGTAGGCTTTGGCTTTCATGCTGCAGTTAATCATTGACTTTAGTTTATGTGAAAATGTGTAGAATTTGTTTGCAATATTATTTAAATTATCGATGTGAAGTAATAATTTGTATAGTAGAATCCTAATCAGATAAGTGGGTTAAGATCAACCGCAAAAGATGTAGTTAAGAGTTTTGCTACATGCATCAATCATTGCCGTGTATTAACTCATTTTTAATTTTAGATTTTGAATGGTATATTGGCAATTTTACATACTCCCTCTGTCCTCTTTTGTTCTTCCTATTTTTCTATTTGGTGTCCCCTAAAGTTCTTCATATTTCCTTTTATGACAATTAATTCACTCTCACAATACACTCTCTTTCCTACTTTATTTTTTACTTACTTACTTTTATTTTATTTTTACTTTTACACTTTCATTATTTTTTAATTATCTTGTCATCAACTCAAATAAGAAGATCATTTCAAAATAGAGGGAGTATATATATATATATATATATATAGCTAGTCAAGCTGCCTAAAACATCACCTGGCGACCGGCATTCCACACGGTCTGGGTCTGCTAGAGAAAATAAGAGAAATTTAAAAATAAATAATTTATTATTAAATTCCTAAATGTCTGTCTGTGAGTCATCCGTCAGAGTCTGTGAGTGAGTGAGTGGAGTGGCTTTCAATTTCCAAAACAAACTTCCCTCATTTTCCCCCACTACCACCACCACTAGGGTTTGTTGAATCAAGATTTGTTCAAAGTTGTAATCTCATGGACGACGGTGGAAGCAGCCAAGACCGCATTGCTCTTGTTGTCATTCTTCTTCTTGCATCTCTATCCATTACTGCTTTACTTTTAGCTTTCATTTACTACTTCTACATTACCAACAAGCTCGCCAAGCACCGCTTCAACGCCACCAAAGGTCAGTCTTTTTGTCTGCTGATTTTGAGATTTGGGTCTTTGATTTCTGTATTTTTAGGATATATAAGGGGATGAATTGAAACCCTAGAAAATTTATGTAGAGTGTCATTAGTCTGTTTATGTCTGGGTGTTCAAAAAGATCTGAGCTTTGAGTGTTTTTGGAATTATAATGTTGCATAAAAGTGTTGCTTTTAATTTAATCTGTGAATAAGCATTAACTCGTCCGTGGAGCTGAGGCTGAGTGATAATTTTGGCCGATTGGTCATGCATAGTGATTGTTGGATTTGAATTTTTGGTGGAGTCGGATGCAGACGTATTTGAAATTTGTTATTGTTATTATTATTTTTTCGGATTTGAAGGAGATGACTACGAGGACCAAATCAGCCTTTCTGATTCGCGAGTCTCAGTGGAAAGAAGGCTACAAGTGTTCACATTCAAGCAGCTGCAGTCTGCAACGGGCGGCTTGGGAAAGTCTAATGTGATTGGCCATGGGGGTTTTGGGTTAGTCTACCGTGGAGTTCTGAATGATGGCCGAAAAGTAGCTGTCAAATTGATGGATCAAGCAGGAAAGCAGGGAGAAGATGAGTTCAAAGTCGAGGTTCGAACTTCATCTAAATCTGATTTTTGTTCTCTTTAAAAGTTTTTACATCATAATTCGTTATCTATGTCAAGTTCTCCTCAAATTATGTAGGTGGATTTGTTAAGTCGGATCCGTTCTCCTTACCTGCTGGCTTTGATTGGGTACTGTTCGGACAAAAACCATAAATTACTAGTTTATGAGTTTATGGCGAATGGAGGTCTTCAGGAACATCTATACCCAATCAGCGGTGAGTTTTCATTCAAACGGATTCAACTTATCGTGGTTTGGATATTTGTAATGCATCCTTACACAAATACACTATGTAAATTTAAAGACATTTTCATATGGGACCGTTTTGTAAAAAGTTAAGGATTTTATAGATAATACAATGAATAAGCATGAAGCCCCCTTTGACCTTAAATGTCCATACTTTGTGCTCTATTCCGCTCCCGTTAGTTTTAGGAGTTTTTTTTCATATGTTAAAACAGCTTACCGGCTGCACATTATCGATTGCTAGTTCTGGTTGTTACCTTTTCTTAACCATCCCGTCTATCCTGGAAATTTTTAACAGGATGTCCTTCAACACAAAATGCTTTATTTTGTATGCTTTCTGTGTTTAATGAATATTTAGCAAAATTTACAGGCTCAAATGCTGTTTATTCAAAATTGGACTGGGACACGCGACTGAGAATCGCTCTAGATGCTGCAAAGGGACTAGAGTACCTACATGAGCAGCTCAGCCCACCTGTGATCCACAGAGATTTCAAGAGCAGCAATATTCTCTTGGACAAGAACTTCAGTGCTAAAGTATCTGATTTTGGGTTGGCCAAACTTGGATCTGAGAAAGCCGGAGGTCATGTCTCTACGCGAGTTTTAGGAACGCAGGGATATGTTGCTCCTGAGTAAGTTATAGTGACCTTGGACACAGCATAAATGTTGATACTTGATGTTTTTTCACATTCAGACTGCAGTTGGTCCTTGGTAAATTTCTCTCTGTTGACAGGTATGCATTAACTGGCCATCTGACGACAAAATCAGATGTTTATAGTTATGGGGTGGTCCTTTTGGAGTTGCTGACAGGTCGAGTTCCTGTGGATATGAAAAGACCGCCAGGAGAAGGCGTCCTTGTTTCATGGGTAAGTAAAGCATCTTTGATCCTTATTTATGAGCTCACTGAAAAATATCAAACTTTGGCCTCTTTCTTTCGTCCAAAGCGCGATTTTTTTTTTTGCATATGCTAAATATCTATCGATACCAGTGAGACTGACGATACATTTGGTTCGTATGTAGGCCTTGCCACGACTCACATATAGAGAGAAGGTGGTATCGATCATGGATCCATCCTTAGAAGGTCAGTACTCTCTGAAGGAAGTCATTCAGGTTGCAGCTATAGCTGCCATGTGTGTCCAGCCAGAATCCGATTACAGGCCTTTAATGGCAGATGTTGTCCAGTCTTTGGTCCCGTTGGTAAAGCAACAATTGCCCCTTTCTTCAAAATCGGCTCGCATGAGATCTCCCATTGCTAGTTAGGTAACATGCCGTTGTTGTACATGTAGTATCCAATTCTGATATCAACCTTTTAAGCAAAAGTCTGTCTGTGTTGTGAAACAGAGTCATGTCGTCTATCTAATGAGATTCAACTCTACCAACCTGTCACACTTTACTCTGAATGTAAAATCTTTGGATCTGTCCTACAGTTTCCGACATGAAGTTTCAGGAATTCGCAACCTATTCATGTCTAACAATGAGCAAGTTCGTTTTACGAAAGTATTTATAGTTTAAGCCTAACACGATATACTCCTACGAACTCATCCCCTCAATGCTCGTAACAATTTATAATATCCAACAATTTATAATGTCGTGGAAAGGTTGAGATGATTCTCATCTACTACTCCCTTCTCTTCTACTCCATTCCATAACCAAGACGTGTTGAAAACTATCTTCTCCATTTCCAACTCATCACAACAAACAAGCAATGAACTCGCATGTCAACAATCCAAACCGTGGAAGGAACAAAATGTCACCTTAACACCATTCACATCCCACACTCCATTGCATGCAAATCCCAATTTTCCACACAAACAAAACTTGATAAATAAATAAAACATAAAATCACACTTCCCATTTTGTCCTTTCTCTTGATTCTTGAAGAACCATAGGTTCTCATTTTTCCATGTCAGCTTCACATCAATAACATAAATAAATTAATAACAATTTCAAAAATCTCAAAAATACCTACACCTCATAAAATTTTTGGACTTGCACCTTAAATGTTTTTAGTAGTACTTGCCAATTCTTGAAATTAAGAAAGAAAGAAAAATCTCAGGTTTTCTTCATCCTGGGATTTGTGTCTGAGGATATTCTTGTGTTTGATTCTGTAGTGTTTTTTTCTTTTTCTTTTTGAGTTTTGATTGATGGCTCAATTACTCTCACCAGTTTGCACAGATGCAGTTAAGTTCCAAACCCCTTTATCTAAATTTTCTACTTTCAATAGATACTCAGTGATTCCCAGTTCTACTGGGAGTTGGAGATTGTTTGGTCAAAGTGGTACGAGGAAAAAAGGAGGATTTGGGAAATTGAGGGTTGCTACTGATGATCCAGTTTCATCATCAGTTGATTCAGTTGCTGCTGATGATTACTATGCTGTTTTGGGTCTGGTATTGTCTCTTACTTTTTTCCTATATGTTTTAGGACTTTTTTATAGTTTAAATTTTCAATATTGGCTAACAAATGGCGGTCTGTTGAAGTGTCTTAGTCTCGCCATTGGTGTGAATTTGATGCAGTAGATACTATGCATGCTCTTCGTGAGATTGTATTGATTCTGAGTACTGCAATGTCCTCCTATCAAGAAAAACTCGCAATTTCGGAAAGGACTACCTTTTGTTTGTATTGAGTCTGAGTACTGCAATTTCGGATAGAATATATATTTTCTCTTTATGAACTAAGTTGTATGAGATTTGGAAGGTTAAGTTGATCTGGTGAGGTTATTTTGTTTGAATGATGCTCTTAATGTCATGTGGGTCTGAATCTCCAGCTGCCAGATGCCACGCCAGAGCAGATCAAGAAAGCTTACTACAATTGCATGAAAGCTTGTCATCCAGATTTGAGTGGAAATGACCCTGAGACTACCAATTTCTGTGTGTTTATCAACGATGTGTATGAGGTTTGATTCTAATTTCCAACTCATATTCCAAAAGTTGTAAGCTCAAAGCTCATAGCAATGGCTTACTTATGAACGGATGATACAGGTACTAAGTGATCCGGTGCAGCGCATGGTATACGATGAAATACATGGATATGCACTGACTGCAACCAATCCGTTCACTGACGATTCAGCTCCAAGGGATCATACTTTTGTTGACGAGTTTAGTTGTATAGGTACTAATTCCTTTTAAATCAAAATTTGGTACAACTATTTCACGACTTGTATCGCACAAATGCCAAGTTGAAACACAAAATCTTAAGAATACTTCTAGTCTTAACAACGATGAAGCGACTCGTGTATTTAGGGTGTAAAAACTGTTCGAATGTTGCTCCTGATGTATTTGGTATAGAGGAAGACTTTGGGAGAGCTAGAGTGTACAGACAGTGTGGCAATCCGGACTTGGTTCAACAGGCAATTGATAGTTGGTAACATATTATTTCCCTTTTGAGTTTCTTTTTCTGATCTATGGACGATTGATATGTCTATAAATGATTAAAACACTTGAATCTTCGAACAACAGAAATCTACTAACACATTTTGCATGAATAAATGTTTCAGTCCCGTTGATTGTATACATTGGACATCAGCTGCACAATTATCATTGCTTGAAGACGAGATGCGCCGTATGGAAAGAGTTAATGTATGGACTCAGTATCTTTTTGTATTGAATTTATTTTCCATAGAGTTTCAGTTCATTTTCGAAGAGACTAGTGATTTTTTTTCCACCAAATATGTGACTTAACTCTTGTCAGTCCTGGCTGGACTTACCATTTCTCTACTGGATTGTCAGGTTGCGTTGATGCTTACGGGTCTGGGAGCTTCGTTAGATGTTTTCAGAATGGTAAATGAACATTTTCTTCTAAGCCATTTCGACATCTTCAACAGTAGCTGATGCTAAATTAGCATAAGATGTTTTTGTTTTTGTTTTTTGTAAGACTGATTTGGCAGCTCATATAGTTACTGCGGCGTTGCAGGCATATACTCGATGGGAAAAGAGACAGTCGAAAGTCTTGGTAAGCATAGTCTCGATGTTCAGTTTTAACGAATGAAAGAATCAGAGAGATTAAAACTGAATATTTGATTTCTGCACGTTTGTTTGCCATATTCAAACATCATTGTGATATAACACTATTTTGTTCTTATAGGAACAGGCGAGAATGAAGATGACACAGCAGAAAGGGTCTGATAAAAGTGACACATACTGGAGTAACCTGTGGAGAAAGCCCGAGGATCGACAGAGTAAAGGTAAATGCAAAGTTTCTGCAAGCGGGGTGAATGTTGATTGTGTCTGAACTTATTCAGAATGACAGAAGAAAAAGAAAACTTGGCAAGTCTGATGGATTGAACAAGAACATCTGAATCATTTGAACATTGGGTGTTGTTTTTGCAGAGGATGAAGTGAAAGAGAGAGCAAACAGAGCTGCTGCAGCAGCTCGAAGATGGAGGGAGTACTCCAGGAAGGGTGCAGATAAACCACCAGCCTTTAAACTGACAGATGAGAAGTCAAGCAAAGACCAATGACAAGTGACAATGGTGAGCAAGAATCCATTGAAGCCCATGAACAGTACAAGTTGTAAAACAGTATATATATATCTTGTTGCATAAACGGGCGATCACTTTCCTGTACATTGTAAAGAAGCTGAAGGCTCTTCCTGGTATATAAATCATTCTTCTTCAAAGATACTTATAAAAGAAACATGTTATTTACCTACGTCGCAAACTCTTATTTTGACAAGTTTTCGGAGATGAACATAATTAAGCTATTCCAACCTCACAGTCGGTTACAAATTTACATGAAGATGGACATCAACTCTCAGCTGCAAAGATATTATTAGCATCTCTGGTTGAGGTACCTTGCATGCATGTCTCCAACAGATTGCCTGCTACTTCCTTGTAATCTTTCATGAAAGATGGATCGACACATCCCATGGAGTAATGCAGTTGGTAAGAGAGGCTGCAGTTGATAGCTAACATAACACAATCCGATGAACACAAAAGAATAAATCCAAGCAATAACAACAACAAAAGGAGAAAATAAAGCTAGCATAAAAATTCAAATTCTGTGTTCATCAGCTACCAAACAGTGAAACCAAGCCGGAAAGTACCTTGTTCCGACAGAAGGCACTAACAGCATGTCTTCCCTTAAAAGGAGACCAAAATGGTTCGTACAAGTCCTGATAACCACAAAAAAGTCACTGAAGCGAGCACACACTTTGGAAACAAAAAAACATGATTGAAAGTTTTACTTACTCTTAGAATTGCCCCAGGAAACACATGAGACTGGAAAGTTGCAAGAAGCACTCCATCAGGTAACTGGGCTTCTGCATGGCAAGTTCGGGAGTCGCCTGCTGGAATGTCGTCCCAGGTTACTGATCTCGCTGCTCACAGACTTTTTTTTGTCCCTTTTTGACGTTGCCTCAAAGATCATGTCTATGAAGATAGCATTATATTAGCTTCTATGATTGTCAGCTTTCTTCATTTTGTCAATCTGCTCAATCTTAATCTCAATCTTCAATCTTACCTTCTACGAGCAGAGCAAAACCGGAAATTCCCGTTTTTTCGTTTTCGGTTTTCCCGTTTCTCGTTTTAGCGTCCGGAAAAATCTTTTACTATTTACCGTATTTTCGGTAAATTTATCGCTTTCCTGAATTTACCGTAAAAATTTCATAGATTTACCGTTTTATCATGTTATATTATATTTAAAAAATAAAAAAATTTATATTATATAAAAACGGTAAAATGGTAAATCAAGAAATTACCGATATAAAAAATTCTTATCGTTCACCGTAATAAATTTACCATTTTACCGTCAGTAAATTTACCATTTTACTATTTTTTGGTAAACGTACATTAGGCCGGTAAAAAAAATTTAGAAAAAAAAATAAATTCTCGAAATCTTCTCTCTCCGCTTTTTCGTACCAAAATTATATATTATTCATCACACAAAAAAATTATCTCGCTGCTTCAGCCATAAAGCTAAGACTACAAACAATCATTATATCCATGTTCACCCTCATTCAAAAGATCATAAACAAATTGAATTTGGCGTCCAAAGAAATCAAGTGCGGCAGCCACAAACATGGAATCATGGATGATATAGACCCTTGCAAGTCTATTGATGAACCGAAATTAAAATTTGGTTCAACGAATCAAACAGAAGCATTAGGTACGGTTCAAGTAGTTCAAGCGGTTCAACCAATTATATATCTCATTACTCTTCTGTTAATGTTGTTGTGACTCCTTTTGTGCCGAGTTTTCATTCAAGTTCGAAGTGACCAGACTTTACTTGAAATTTCATAAACCTAATATCATGACATCTTTGGACGATTCCTCAAATGTTGATGTGGTGATTATTTGAGATTGGTGGTTCGTCCAACGGAAGATATTTCCGCAATATTATGGTTCAAAGACTCTAAATGATATTGATAAATCTAATGTCCAAGTGTACAAGTCTATTTTGGATGCTAAAAGGAAAATTATTGCAGTTGCTCGTAAGTTGGGAAATGCCCCACCCAAAAAAGATTCGTCTGTTCAAATTATCATCTCGCTTATCGAGTTGCATACCCTTAAAAACTAAACAAGAAACTAATTTTGTATGAGGTTGAATTTTATTAAATTTTTTTTGATAAACGGGTTTTAAGGGTACAATAATTGTTCATGATGTACTTATATCAAGTACCTATAATCTAATAAAGAACAGGTCCAATCGGACACCAATCCTCAATAATAAACATTAATAATTCTAATGTTTCAAAACCCTACGAAATCACACGGCCGAAACATGAAGCGTCATGTGACTCTACGACTCCTCGTCTTCTGCCCACCACTACACGACCCTGCGAAAACCCAAGCTCTAGAGGACTCCAACCGGCGACACAAGGGCCCTTGCCATAGCAGCACCGGAGCCCAATCGGCCGACCTAGTCACCGGAAAAAGAATTCCCCAGCGCCGGAAACAACGACCAAGCAGCGCCACAAGAATAACAGAGCATTCGCCCCTAGCAATATGCACAACGTACAATGACATAAAAGTCTTGTTGGAAGTGTCAATTAAAAAAATGCCCGTGAACTAGAATGATCATATTATTTAATATGAACTTGTATTACATGTATCCATCCGTCTCAAAAAAAAATTTACATAAACTTTCCAAACCAAAGAAATTTAAGCTCAACAAGCTCTATTCATCCACGCTTTCAGGATAATGTATTTTTTCAAAAAGAAAATTAGTGATCATCAGCCGAGCAACGCAAACAGTGATGCACAAAATAATTCAAACAAAAAAGATATTTTGTGTCAACAAATTGTTCCAACCAACGTAGCACAATTTCCTACATTCGTTAATCACTTCTGTACTCCTACTCAATCATTGCCACTCACTCATCTCAGCTGCTCTGCCTCCATCACTATCTCCTCATTTCAGTGCAACAACCAACCCTATGGAGATCAGTCAACAACAAAGAGCTTCACCTTCAGCTGCTGTTGCTGTTGCTGCCCATCGACGCATCAACTTGATAGCTTCTCACTTTGCTGCCACTGATCATGACTCTTCAGCCTTCCCAACCCTGCTTCCAATGGTACTATTCATCGGTTGATTTTATTTGTTTTATTCTTGTTTGTTGTTGTTGAAATATTTGTGCATAAGATTTATTGAACTTGGGATTTGATCGGATCCCGTGGAAGATTATCATCTTCAAAAATAAGGGACACGAAAGCTTATACAGAATTTGACTTCAGGCCTTGATATACTGATTTGTGATAGAACTGGATTAAATTGAATTGAATTGAAATGAGCTGGACTTACGGACTTGTGATACTGAAACTCTGCTTGATTCGGATTGAACTGAGAACTGAAGACAAAAGATACTTGCAAGTTTGGACTTCTGACACTAAAACTTGTGTCATGATATTTACTTAGTTCAAATTTTCTTGGCAGAACTGCAGTAGCACTGTTAACTTTGGGGCTCCGAGAGGGGATTGTAGATTGTACTTCGCTCGTCAAGGATCTAGCACTCAAGCTTTTTTCATGAGGCAGGTCTCACAAGAAAAGGTTCCTACATATTTGCTTGATAATTTACGATATGATGCGCTTAAGACTTTCTTTCAGTACCTCATACATTTTACTCTTTTGGCATTTCTTTCAGGATACCTTACCGCAACCTGAAGTTACTTTGAACTCTTCCGCAACATCTAAGGGAATGGCAGTTACTGCTCTGAACAGACTCATGTACTCCAGACCTGCAACTATAGAGAGAAAATATCCAAATGCCGAGGATGTTCAAGTTCAACCATTGACCCAAGATCACTCAATGTATGCCCCTGACCCTCCAAGATTCGCCAGACCCAACAGTGCAGTGCATGAACAGGATCTCGGATCATATGAGGAAATCACCATTCAGAAACCTATTAGTAAGAAAGAATTTCAGTTTCAGAATTCAATGAAAGTTGCATCTTTCTTCTGTGGCGTGGCTTTGTACTTTCTTACCATTAGTCGTTTGAATGTAAATTTTTATGTACGTCAAAATGCAGGAACTCAGTGGTCTCCCAAGATGGATGTGGTGGAAACTCAGTCTAATTATGTTGTCACCATCGAAGTTCCTGGTATTGGAATAAATGATATCCATGTTGAGGTTAATAACCAAAAGTAAGATATTCGAACGTGGTTTAACTTTTCCATTAATTTTAAAGCTTCAATATGCAAAATCGAATGCTGTGTATCCTCTACTTATCAAGCTCGGAGAGTCTAATAATGTGTACTTGAGGCTTGTAGGCATTTCATTGTTCCTAACAACATACCTGCTTTTATACACAGTTTGGTTGTGATGGGTAAGCGCGCTACTCAATGGTGGAAGATATCAAGCTGTTCCAGCGACTTTGTGCCAAGATATCATAAAAGAGGTATCGCACAAGGCCCATATCAAGTGGAATGGGCACTTCCTACTGATGCAAATAGAGACGCTGTAACCGCACAGTTTGTGTGAGTATCATCATCTCACTTTTTCAATCTTTTTGTTTATAGATGCGCTGCTTTCATAAGAAAATTTGCTGCTTTGTTTCTAGTTGCATCATAGTGTTCAAGAAATCCGCAACCTAGGCCATATAGACTCCTCGGCGGTCTCTCACTTCATTTTTATCTAAAACCTGTTAAATTGGTATCCAATTTATGACCAACCGGACAGCCAACTGCTGTAAATTCTTTATCTTCAGTTTCAGACTTTCAGGTATATGTATGATGTAGTAGAGCATTCATTCAAACAAGAAATCATTTGAGCTGATTAACATTTTCCAACACAGTGATATCAATTTCCGTTTTTAGTTTCACTCATGGACAGGATACAAAGACGTAATGTGATCAAGCTACATGCTGATTTTATCTGTATTCCATATGGCTAATAATTCGTTTAAAGCAAAAAATATGACGTTCATTCATTCATATTAACTGTGATACTTCTGCGCAGGAATGGGATTCTAGAGATCACAATTCCAAAAGTACAAGCTTGTTGCTCCTGAGGCAGCAAGGATGCATACTACGGCCTACCACGGCTTATATATATATCATGCACTTTGCAATCAACTTAGTTTTGTAAAAGAATATGATGTGATACTATTCTCTTCTGTTTCAGTTAATTCTGTTTGAACACTAAGGATGTGTGTATACTTCTACTATGTGAATTCTCTAAAAGACTAGATCTTCGAAAAACTAGTATACAATCATAGCACTATCAGCTGTTGACTTGCTTATTTACGAGAGCATTTCATGTACACGTAACCCCTTATATAAAAAAAGATGTGTTTGAGGCGATTCGAACTCGAACTATCTTTTTAGATAGATCGAGAAAATGACTAGTGAACCCAACACATTAGTGATACTGTTTGATGCTTAAACAAGTTACATGTACTCGAGTTGTAACTTGATTTAAAGGAATTAAATCCATGTCATAAAAAAACTTAAAAGCGGTACTCCCTCCGTCCCAAATTATAAGTTCACTTCTCATTTGTACACATATTAAGAAACTTTATGTATGTACAAAAATACTTTTTAAGTGTATTAGTGTGACTGCATTTATTGTAAGTATTGAAAATATAAAATTTATAATTAATACATGGATAATATTGTTCATTTATTATAATTTTTTTCTAATTAAGTAAGTGGACCTCTAAAACGAGATATCTAAAAAAAGGAATAGTGGACCTATAAATTGGGACTGGGACGGAGGGAGTAATTGTTTACTTGGAACTCGAGCAAAATAAATATGCCAGTAAATATAATAATTAATTCCAATAGCTAACAAATTGGGCATGAACTTTTTATATATTGAATAACAATGCACCACCTTTTTTGGCTTTTATATAGTTTTACTTGATTAACTTAATTATGCCAAACTTTCAATGAATTATTTGGTCACCTTTATTGTTATTGCAGATTTGAAATATATAACTGAAACTTGCCAAAGGGTAAATATTTGATTACTCATGAAATGGAGTTTTTATCCAAAAAAAAAAGTAAGAAGTATGTTGATTATTCATCCTTATAACATACTGTATATAATTTCATTCAACCAATGACATTTATAAATTCAATATTTATTGAAATTGTAATGATCTGTGAGCCGACCCGTCGCGTTAACCCGTCGATTCACTACCTTTGTCGAGTCAACTTTCAAGAATAACACTGCAAAAAACAAATTTAGCTAACAAAAAGCGACAAGAGAGATTTCTTTTCGACTTAGAAACTCCAATGCTTTAACAGATGCTTGAATCACTCAAAAAAATCAAAGATACTCAGAAAATAGAAATCCTAACGTCCGTTTGGTTGCGGGGAAAAAAGTGAGAAAAAGAAAAATTAAAGAAAAATGATTTTCTCATGAGAAAATTATAAGAAAAATTTGATTCCAATTTACCCATTTTTTGCATTTTTTTCTTACAACTAAACACATAATTTTATTTTCAAAATTTTTTTCTTCTTCTTTTTCCTCACAATCAAAGCCTAAATACCTTAAACTCTTCTGACAGTTGGCTCAAGAAATTCAAAAATTCAAAAAAAAAAATGTTTCGCATTGTTCTCATGTCAAAATTGCCAACAGCAAGAAATGAATGAATATCCGAATTGCTAAACATTAATTTCCAAAAAAAAAAATACAATCTTTTCATCTTCTCCTTCTCCAAACTCCCATAGCATCACTCCGCGCACGCACTTCCATGAATTGCAAATGCCTCCTCACATCTCCCCCCACTTCCGTAAAAAAATATCAAACTGCAGATCATCAAATGCTCGATTTTGATTATTGTTGAAAATAATGGACGCCGATGCTGATTTTTACTTGCTGAAAAACAAACTGCATTGTTACTTCGCTCTGCTTATTCTTCTTTTCTCCGTTGACGCCGCCGTTGCGGAACTTGTTCCTGAAGAGGGTGAGGTTTCGCTACTTTTAATGTCAGATTTTGTTAGGTTTTGAGTTTTGGATTTTTATGTATATAAATTTGTTGATTTTTAATATTATGTGATTTGTTTTTGATTGTTTGTGTGTTGTGATTTTTTCATTTTATTTTATGGATTTTGAAACAGTGGAGGCTTTGAAGATTATTGGGACTAAATTGGGGAAGACTGATTGGGATTTTATCGGCGATCCGTGTAGCCAGACAGGGAAATGGGCTATTTATGGAAGAACCAAGAGCTTTGAGAGTTCTGTTACTTGTGACTGCTCTTCCGACGGAAATTGTCATATTGTAAGAATGTAAGAAACTCAAGATTAAACCCCTGCGCTTTAATTAATTCTTAATTGTCTTTCAGATGATAATGGCATACTTTCCTGCCCTACTGTTCGGCTTTTGGACAAATGTGTTTTTTTTTTTAAATTTAGAAATCCCATATACTTAATGAGAGACTGGTTAGTCGTCACTAGTCAGTGAAGTAGATTGTGTAGAAATCCGATGTTACTTTATTTTTGCTGCAGAGCCTTAAAGTCCCAGAATCTGACGGGCATCTTACCGCCAGAGTTTTCCCAACTTCAGCATCTTGAAATTTTGTAAGTGTGACACTTTCATGCATTGCCTTGGTAAAGGGAAGCAAATGATGCCATGACTTATTTGTTTATACTTATCGGATTTTTATAGGGACCTCAGTCGTAACGTCCTTACTGGTTCCATTCCTTCTGAATGGGAAACTATGCAATTGAAAGAACTGTAAGTACCCTCGCGTGTTTTTGCTGTACATATTCAGCATTTTCATCCAATTATGCTTGTTATTTGTGCTGTGAGCAGGTCTCTTATGACTAACAGTTTATCTGGGCCCTTTCCCATGGTTCTTACCAAAATCAAAACACTTGAAAGCCTGTATGTATTGCTTCTTTATGTTGACTCTCACTCATACATTTGCTTTGATGATGTGCTGATTCCAAACTAACTACAGGAGTCTCGAAGGAAACTTCTTTTCAGGACCGATTCCACCAGAGATAGGGGCATTGGTTAATATGCAAAAGCTGTAAGATTTTGCATAGATCTCAACAGGATTAAGAAATTTCAAAATGAGGTTGAAGTCAGTCTGATTTGTTAACATTGTTTATTTCTACTTCTTTAATAGCCATCTAATGTCCAATGCCTTTAGCGGAGAGATGCCATCCGAACTTTCCATTTTGACCAACTTGACTGATCTGTGAGTAAACTCGAACTTTGTAACTGGCTATCCAATGAATTCTTTTAAGGCCCGTTCAACTCATTTCACCATTCCGTCAAATTTTGTTATTATGTTTAGTGTTTATATATTGATGAAACCTGTTGCAAGTTTCATATTGGGTTTGTTTGTGATACATAATGTTGGAAACTATGCCGAGGATCGTGCTTGATTTACAGATGCTATTTATTGTTTTACTTGACAGGAGACTATCTGACAATAATATATCTGGGAAGATACCTAACTTCTTCAAGAGTTTGAAGCAACTTCAGAAATTGTATGGTTATCATTACCTTACAGCCCATTACTTGGAATTGGAGTGACTTATTATTCGTCTATTTTATCTATTTCCATTTCAAATTAAAGAGTGTGGGATGATAGAACCTTATGGCAAGTTACTCAATAGTAAAAGCCTTAACAATACAACAGTTAGAGAAAAAAAGATGTTGGCAGCCCCGTCTTTTTGAAGTCGACATAGCACCGTGCTAAAATAGTTATATTACAGTAATTTTAACAAAGAGAATTACTTTTATCACCGGGCACTATATGAGACACTGCAGTGTGGTGAAAAGAAACATGTAATGGTTTAATGTTGATTTCTTGTTGTTTTTCATGTAATATGTTGCAGGCAATTACAAGGGACCTCTCTTGAAGGTCCAATCCCGTTTAGCATTTCAGCCTTGACAAAACTAAAGGACCTGTATGCAAAATACATATTTTATTTCCAACTTCAAGGGTTTCGAAACAAATGAGTAGTAAAATTTTCTTTTTCTCAATGGTTAGGCGGATATCTGACTTGAAAGGCGGCCTCTCTCCATTCCCAAACCTGAAAAATATGCCAAACATCAAGACAGTGTGTGTTTCCTTCGCATTTTGTAGTTTCAATTTCTATCAACAGTGGATACACATCTTTTTCAAAATTTGCTGTTTTTCTCTATCAAAAACCACAAATATAGTTTTTTAAAATAATATTTTCTCTTTTACTACAGAATACTGCGCAACTGCTTACTCTATGGAAATATTCCAAAATTCATTGGAGATTTGTTGGACGTTGAAGTTTTGTAAGTGGTACACCGTTGTGCGTTTACTGTTGGCCTGTTCTTTTGTCAACCAAAAAAAAGTCTGCTTTCCAGCTATGCTGTATCCCTAAAATGTTTTGGTCTTCTTTTTTCGTCATATATCTTTGTTCAATTATTTTATTTGTTGTTCTTCGAGATTGGAAAAGAATGACGCTAGCTTAAGCTTGTAGCTGTACTTATGTTCAATAAATGGCTCATCTTTGAAACTGTATCTCTGAATTGTGATGCAGGGACCTTAGTTACAATTATTTAACTGGGGTCGTTCCATCATCACTTGGACGTCTTGTCAATACCGATTTCATGTAAGTGATCCATCCTGAATGCAGTTCCATCGACTGATCTGAAACCATATCTCAGTTGAATAGTGACATGATGATTTTTGATTTAAGGTCCTTGGCAGGAAACAATCTTAGTGGATCGCTACCACAATGGCTTGTAGAACATACCAAAGATGTGTGAGTATTTACTTCATAACAGTTGCAACTTAGCTGATGCACCGTAAACTTTGGTTGTCCATCGGAAGCACATTTGTTGGTCCATGTGTACAAACTAATTGAAAAAAAGTAAGGGTTAATTACCGGAAATCACTAGTAAAATACGGATTTTTCCAATAGTCACCCACAAAATGTGATATTACTAATTACCACCCATTAAAATATTTTTTTACCAATAACCACCCATTAATTTTTTTATACCAAAAGCCACCCAAATGAATTTAAAAACACCCACGTATTTACAATTTATTAAATGAAATTCATTATAAAATAGCAAAAAAACTTAAAAACATGCCAAACTTTAAAAAACAAACATTAAAAAGTCACTCATATAGTTTTAAATTTATTAAAACAATAACGATTTAAAAATATTTTTCTTTTGATTTACTTTAATATTTTTTACAATTTATCATATAAATTCAAAAAAAATTTTTTTTTTAAAAGTAGTGACTACGTAATACTTGTTTTTTTTTATATTTGTTGAAAAAATTATGGATTTTTTAAAGACTTTCTTAGGTTTATTTTTTATTGTTTTCAAAAATATTGAATTTCCCCTATAAATAGTTTACAAAGGTAACAAAAAATAGAAAAATGAGTCAAAAAATTTC
>JAWWMW010001277.1:75740-88385 GCA_035048345.1 Echeveria elegans
ATATTTTAATGGGTGGTAATTGGTAATATCACATTTTACGAGTGACTATTGGAAAAACCCGTATTTCACGGGTGGTTTCCGATAATTAACCCAAAAAGTAAACATAAAATGAAGAAAAAATATACGTATTTTTGCTACAGTACATTCAGGGAATTTTTGTCTGCTTTTTTGCAGTGACCTGTCATATAATAACTTCACCTGGGATGACTCGATTCAAAGTGAATGCTCACAAGGAAATCTGTAAGTAAAATCTGAATTTCATAATTTCTTTGCTGTTAATGAAAAAGATAAATCATATTGTGAAATTCGATAAACTGACAGGAATTTAGTGGAGAGCTTTTCATCACCGGACAGCGAAATGTAAGAACCGCTCTGACATTTTGATAGTTGTTTGTGCTTGATGGTAGTTTATCGGTGGATGCCTCAGTGATACTTTTTAATTGGCTTCGCTTGTGCAGTATGCATTCCTGCTTTCAAAAGAGCTTCCAGTGCGCCTTAAAAGAAAAATGTGGGCTGCTTTTCGTATACAATTGCCTTTTTATTACTTTCTTTCTTCTGAATTTTGTTTCTCAGCGGGTAATTTTTTCCGACTCAACTAAACCGATTCTATGTTACAGACAGTTATTCTTTACACATCAACTGTGGGGGTCAAGATGCCATGATAAATGACACCAATTACCAATCTGATACGATTCGGAGAGCTGGTTTGTTACTTTACCGAGGGCTTAATTGGGCAGTAATCAGTGTGGGTAATTTTATGGACAAAGATATTGGAGATGATGGTTTCATACAAAATAATATGTATGCTCTTTCCAATGTTTCTAAACCTTTGGAACAACTTTACACAACTGCCCGAGCTTCTCCTCTCACTCTGAAGTACTACGGAGTGTGTTTATTTAATGGTCCTTACTCTGTTAAGCTCCATTTTGCTGAGTTATCACTGTCCAATGACCAAACATTTAGCAGCCTAGGCAGACGATTTTTTGACGTCTATGTCCAGGTAGAGTTTTGGTTGCAATGAAAATTTGAATTTATACATCTAAATTTTACAGCATCGGCGAAGTTGTGTATTAATTTTTGTTCCTTGTTTGTTACTATCTAGGACAAACTAGTTCTGAAAGACTTTGACATCACAAGAGAAGCACAGGGTGTTAGCAAACCTATTATAAAATCATTCAATGTGAATGTCACAAAGAACATGTTGAAGATTCACTTTTACTGGGCTGGCAAAGGCACGACCGGTGTCCCTGCTAGAGGAATATATGGTCCTCTAATTTCAGCTATATCCGTTGATCCTAGTAAGTGTGTTGATTGCTGTCTGGATCTTAGTCCATTTTCATTTTGAATGAAATGTCTTAATTGTTATACTTAAAGTAATTTATTTCAACTTGCTACCCAAGTTATTTTATGAATTGCTTGTTATTTATTTATACTTTGGATAATTGTATTGCACATGTATTGCCCTGTATAATTCATATAGCTCTATTTATCAAATAAACATATATTAAAGCAAGAAATTGACATGCTGTGTTATCTTATTTTTCTTTAATATTTATATAATAATATCGGATTTCATCTGTATAATTATCTCATATTTCTATTTCCACAACCTACATTATCATGTCTAGAAGAAACATTACCATTTTCTCTCTCTGTGCGCAGATTTTACACTTCCTCTTGTTAAAACAAGGAAGGAGAGTCATCCTCATTTGGTAGCTGGTCTTGTGAGCGTGGCTTTGCTATTTATTCTTGTGTTATGTCTTTTTGTTCTGCGTAGAAAACGTTATCTGGGAGGGAAACTCCGCAAAGTAAAAGGTACTTTTCATCAAAGTTGTGTGTGCTATTATGTTATCTGAATTTGTAATTAACCATCACCGAAAAATGTATTCAGCCATTAAACCAGGTGTTCAATACATGGCTAATCGTCCTAGCTTTTTCATGCTCATATAACCGTTGAGCAGATTCTAAAGCTTTTTTTTTATTATTCCAGTTAAATATATCTAATATGGATGTCATACTCTGCAGAACTAAAAGGTCTAGATTTACTCACTGGTTTATTTACTCTGCGACAATTAAAAGTTGCTACGAATAACTTCGACTCATCCAATAAACTCGGAGAGGGTGGTTTCGGAGCTGTTTACAAGGTATCATTTACCTAGCCATTTTCGATTTTCTTCTTTTGTATTTGCCGTCAATTTCGGAAACTTTAAATTGAACATGAAATGACACTTATCTTCAGGATGGATCGTGAAATCTCTGATTATCTAGTGCATTTGTTGATTGCCGATGTAGGGTTTGTTATCAGACGGGTCACTGATTGCCGTGAAACAACTGTCTACCAAGTCGAAGCAAGGAAGCCGTGAATTTATCAATGAAATAGGCATGATCTCCTCATTGCAGCACCCGAATCTTGTTAAGTTATATGGATGTTGTGCTGAAGGGAACCAACTGCTGCTCATCTACGAGTACATGGAAAACAATTGCTTATCGCGTGCTCTGTTTGGTAAGTTTGTTACTTCTCGTGACTGAGCCACTAGACCATGATCATAGTTTGTATTATTTTGACAAACCGATTGTCTTACAGGGAAAGATAAAGCCCTGAAAGTGAAACTAGACTGGCCTACTAGGCAAAATATATGTCTGGGGATAGCGAGAGGATTGCGGTATCTTCATGAAGAATCAATAGTGAAGATTGTTCATAGAGACATTAAGACAAGCAATGTGCTGCTTGACAAGGACTTGAATGCTAAAATATCTGATTTTGGATTGGCGAAGCTGAATGAAGAAGAGGACGTGCACGTTAGCACCCGCGTTGCTGGAACTGTGTAATTACCGCTCATGCCTTCTCTGTTTTTCTTTCCTTAATAATATTGTTTTTACTTTACTGGGTTGTTCTCAGTGTCATACTGCACAGTAGCATTCTCATTCATTACATCTTGTCTCAGCGGCTATATGGCTCCGGAGTATGCCATGCGTGGTCACTTGACTAGTAAAGCAGACGTCTACAGCTTCGGGGTGGTAGCTTTGGAAATTGTCAGCGGGAAAAGCAATACAAACTACATACCAAAGGAAGACTTTGTTTACCTTCTCGACTGGGTATATCCACTGTAGTCTGCGCATTTTCATTCAAGGCTTCTTTATTTATAAACTTCCAAATTTTAGAATCTAAAGGATTTACTTTACGGACTTTTCACAGGCCAATGTCCTGCAAGAAAGAGGGAGTTTACTAGAATTAGTCGATCCAGACTTAGGTTTGAACTATTCGGAGAAGGAAGCAACAGTGATGCTTAACGTCGCCCTTCTGTGCACCAATGCATCTCCATCTCTAAGACCCACAATGTCTCAAGTGATCAGCATGCTCGAAGGAGAAATTGACGTTCAAGAACATCTTTCAGATGCAATTAACTCAGGAGGAGAGTCGACAACTTTCTCCTATAGTGGCCACTACTGGCAAGGTGAAAGTCAGATCATAAGCAGATCGGCAGTGAGCATTCTTAAAGACTCGTCATCCGCGACAGTCTATGAAGATGACGATGGAATGCTGCCTATCCGAAAAGATCAGAAAACATACCATTCGCCATACCTACTCGACTAAACAAGGAAAAAAGTTCAGATAGATCGATCAGGATTAACCGTTCTCTATGATGATCACATGTACGATAGCCTCACATATAACTACTACACATATCCGGAAATAGATTGTAAAACAACACAGGTACTATACAACATTGTTATACTCCAGAATTGTATACTGAACCTCAAATGTTATTGAACATTTCTTCGTAAAATACTCTGAATGTCTTCCCTGATTTCAGATCTTTTGTTTAGCAAGATTGATTTATTCATCTGTCATTAAGGCGTTTGAATACTATGTCTAGCATCATTTGAATCAATTGCCTGGCCGGTTTGAAAGTTTTCTTTACTTAAAATCATTATATACAGATGCTTCAAATCTCTCATCCAACTACAAGATTGTCCAAGTCTTGATTGGGAGATGAATGTGTGCCATCATATATTTTTATCTGCTTTGGCAGTGGGAACATATTGCTGCTTTTGATCAGTCCGGAGCGTGGAACATTTTTTTTTCTTGATTGGAGATAATTACAATGGACGCTTAAATAGCATGTAGAATCTAGCATATTACAATATCAATTACCCTAACTAATTCTACAGTAGACTTTCAAACCGTATTGGTTACCTCTACCAATACACAACTACTACATGTCGCATCAATGTGGAAGTAAACCACCACCACGTCCACACCTAGGTGTGACAAATATCCACCTTCCTTACTTTATGAAGGAAGAATACCAATCTTCCACATAATACTATTTTAAACCCTTTGACTTTAGGATTCCAAGGAAATGGTCTAAACTATTTGGGCACAATCATGTTGTCAGACATTAGATACTACAGGAAAATTTAAGTGTAACATAAGTGTCTAACGTTTTGTCATTTGATACTACAGTAAAATTTGCTTAGGATTTGTCATATTTTTTAGCAGACATTAGAATGCTGCAATTTTATTCCTCCAATGATGAATAGTTTGTTAAGCTAAGAGGCATGTTTTGCTGAATGTGCTTGTGAAATCCAAGACGCGCAGCTGATGATTCTCCCAGAAAAGCATGGAAATGGCGGCTGCTTATTAAGGAAACAATACAGAGCCTTTTCGTATCTTGAGGTTGTTCGAATTATTTTTATTTAAAATTTCTTCGACTAAACTCTCTATACATAGAAAATATGCCTCTCAGGTCACATGTAGAACTTTAGAAGTCAGGTTTCTCTGAAAATAGCAAATGTCGATTCCTTGGGAACTCCTCAGTGTTTCCTTGCCTCTTTTTCAGCCTGAAAATAGCAAATGTACTTTAAACTCAGGCTTCAAATTCAGGAAGGAATTTATAAGGAACATATGCTGAAAATGCTTACAGCTTTCACTACTCGCTCGAATGCATCAGGTCCAAATTGCTCAATATACTTCTCTACAGACTTCCTTGCATCCAGGCTCATCATCTGCAACACTTTCTTTTGACCCTCCGGATATTTTGAACTATGTTGCGCTTCCACTGCAATCTTCACATATTTACGTGCAAAATTCTCATAAATGTAGGCTGCTCCGTTAAATATAGGAAGCACAAGCCACATGCAGAATGTGAGTTTTATCAATGACCAGAATGGTAGCCTGGTAAAGTTTAATGTTTTTTTAAAACTCACGTCAAGAAAAGGTTACCAGAAATTGATTGTCAGATTATGGATTCAGAGTAAATGATTTACCAGACGATGATCCTATAGAATGAGAGCTCGAATAATGTGATGAGTGAATACAGAACCCAATACGTTAGCCATTGTTGATCGTCTAGCGTTGATGGACTTTCGATTGCACGCATCGATGCATACCTGTATCATCCTAAAAGGTCAGTGATAATAACTAGAAAAACTGAATTTGCGGAATGTTGGGAATTTTCTCACAGAGGATACAGTAGCATTATTCCAGGACTGCAAACAGCAAAAAAAAAAAACAGTACGATCAAAAAAAAAATCTATGTAATAAAACTCAAAATGAAAGAGTGAAGTTCATCGCACGGAAGATACCCAATGACTGCTAATGAGGGCCTTGCAAATGCTCCTATGACACCCATGTTAATCAAGACGAAAGAAGTATGCAATGATATCGATGAACACAGGTTGACGAATGCGGCATAGGAGATCACACTGAGGTTATGAGAGGATGGTTTTTAAAGGAAATGAGAGATTGAAAAGCATAAGCAAAGCATTTGTGCTTTATATTCTTATGAGGCATAAGCAAGGAATATAACTCACAAAAGAAAGGTGACCCTGTCACATTAGTTAGGCAATGAATATAATTGCCATCTGATTTTGTCAATATGACGTCATTCTATTAGAAACGATTATTGGTAAGTTTAACTTTGACCAGAAGAGGAGTCGGTTTGATTTAGCGCGTATGATTATATTGCATGGGTACCCTTTGAATATGGTTGAGCATGCAGGGTTTGATTATTTAGCGTTCTGTATATTAAAAGCTCACAAGGCAACATGGGAAAAATTCAATCAATTGGTTCAAGAGGTTAAAGTATCTAGTCAAAAGGGCCTACCAGCAAATGATGCACTAGATTGGCAGTCAACATATAATATGCTTGAAGCTGCATTGGAGTACAAAGCTGGTTTCACGTTTTTACGGGGATGTGGATCCCTTCCCACTTGACTTGCCCATCTGAGGAAGAATGAGAGAGGGTAAGTTGCATCGCTAACTTTCTCAAGCTCAACTTTCACGTGTTGTAATATTCTTGCAGAGAGAAGAAGAATCCCACTGCAAGTTTGTGATATACATTTGCAGTGATGTTTGTATCAGTTCCTTAGCATCTAATATGGAAAAGCAGGTTGGTGTGACATTTGCAGTTGCGGCAGTTCGGTTTAAAATGAAATTAGTGGAGTGTACTATTATCCAGTATCCACAACTGTATGGGATTAATGCACATGATCGTATAAGTTATATCTCTGAGTGTGTGTATCAGGGAATAGTATAATGAACATGTCATCTGCTCCCCCCTTAGCTTCCTATGCATCAAGGTTTGAGACTTGACAAGTTGCTGATATTGTTTTCATGAGTCTAACTGCGAGAACACCTGCAGCGGGTTCAAGACCTTTATTAAGCATGTCGCTATAGTGTCTTTTTCCACCAGTGTAACTGCTAGTTTGGAAGTGCTAGAATTTTGATATTCTTTGCTTTATCAATGGCTTACGGCTTTTATTATTTGGGACCGTTCAAGGCACTTGGGACAAAAATATGCAACACTTGGGACCGTTATACCAAAACCATCTTGTAGATATGCAGCTTCTGAAAAATCTGATTTTGTTATTGAGCTAGCTAGCTCCACTATGCATATATAATGATATGTGATAATCTGATGGTCAAGAGACAATCTTTTGTTTCAGGTTCACTGAGACCACATGAAGGGCAGAAAGGCACGGTAGGCTACCTGCGACAAAGGACTCACCCTATTGCTTCAATATCAGAAATTAAATCTTGAAAGTGCAGAGTGCATTTAGTCAAGTAATTACCTGTCAGGCAAGATATAGAATATTTTAGTGTAGAATGTTTTGTTCTCCTACTGCAGTAGACTCAGACTCGACGCTTACCGTTTTCATTTGACAAACTTTCTGAGAGTTTAGCACATAAGTACATGCCTAAACTGGGATGAATTGTTGTATACTTGTGTGGGAACTCAGGTTTATTTCTTTGGTATAGCCCTTTCGGTTTCCAATAGTAAGAGTATAGAATGAACTGATTCAGTTGAAACTTGAAAGGGTTAAAAAACTTACTACCCCATAAATAGATGATAAAATCCAATTTCCTATACAGGTAATGCAAGATGGCAATAAGCCATTGCAAGATTAAGGTCATAAGTTGACAGTAATTAAGTGGGTTCTTAAATTCTCAAAACAGAAAGGAACTATGGGGATCACTTGTGATTTCATTTTGATATGGTTTTTGTAGTGCCTTGATTGTAGTTGACACGAATACTGCAGTCTGCATATGATTATTTTTAGCTAGGTTCTTGAGTATTCTCTAAGAACAATATACTCCAGTTCAGTCTAATATAACTTGTACGGCATTGCCATTTAAGTCTCTTAGTGAGTTTAGCGTTGCTGAGTTTATGTTTGGCGTGAGTGAAAACATTAAGCTTCTCAAACATTTTGTTTCTGATCCATATCTTCGACTGTAGTCTGTAGCTAGTTCATAAAAATGCTAGCTACATCGGACCAACTAGTCTTGAAGCCTTGACCTTGAGCCTTGAGCACAACATGATTGCTCTTTGACAAACGCAGTATGCAGATGGACTATTTCCATTGAATGAATTATGTTAACATACTACCTATAATCTAAACCTGTCTGAGACATAGCCAGGTATGAATGGGCCTTGCAAAATTATCTCCTCAATCAACAGTACTTTATTTCTCATCATTTAAATTATTTATATCTAAGTCCAAACTCCTTTTCACATTAAGCTTCCAATAACCATATCCTTTAAGTAATTCCATAAAATGTAAATAATGCATATGAGTATCATCCTTTCAGATTTCCCAGTACTATTTTGGTAAGTAATGAATGGTGTATGATCTATTAGATTGTACAACACGCACCCATGACTACAAAATATGCTTGTTAGATGAATTTGTGATAGACATTGATGTGGTGAGTTGTCTATTCTCACATGCCTACATTTCACATTTTGCTCAAACTACCCAATTTTGTTAACTACACCCATCTGACCTATTCTTATCATGGGTAATCATCTGAGTTAATTCCAACCCTACTCTCTTTGCCTTATTTATTTTTATCTCCGTTAAAGGAGTTTTACATGTCTCTCTCTCCCCCTCTCCCTCTCTCTCTCTCTCTCTAATCTCTATTCATTATATAGACATCACTTCATCAAATTGCATTTCTTAAGTTCAATCTCTAGTATTAGCAAGCTACCTCACATCTTGAGAGGTTGATGATCTAGTAGCAACTACTCTTAATTATTCCTGAGCTGTGTCTCTCATCCAAGGTGAGTATTATTTGTAGTTGAGAGGATTTTATTAATTCTTTCCCCCCCTGTGTTGATCATCTGGAGCTTGTTGTTTATTAGAGATGGAGTTGCCAAATCTTCATCACGATAATCAATCATCAGCAGAAGGTTCATCTTCACTAAGGAAACTGGCAAGGAGAGGGAAGATTGAAATTAAGCGGATCGAGAACACGACTAACCGGCAAGTCACCTTTTGCAAGAGACGCAATGGTTTGCTCAAAAAGGCCTATGAACTCTCTGTGCTGTGTGATGCTGAGGTTGCTCTAGTAGTGTTTTCCAGCCGTGGCAGGCTCTATGAGTACGCTAATAACAGGTTTGTTCTTTCAGTAACTCTCGCTTTGATCATCACTCTTCCTGATCCAGTCCCTTTCATCCCATGCCCATCTTGTTCAATTTGAGTTTAATCACAAATATGCAAAAAAAAAAAAAACCTAATAATATATCTTTGTTAAGGTTTGAATCAAATAATTCCCTAAATCTAGCTGTATTTTAAACATAAACTTAACCAGGAATTCTATTAACCCTAGTGATCTTTCGATCAGTCCTCAAATGGAGTACTTTTCTAGGGTTTCTGTTTGGGATAGAAAAAGCTAGATCTTCTAAGAGTAGCAGAGTCATCAGATCTAGCTAGATGAGTAGCATGGGCTTGAATATGTAAAGCTTAATATGTCTGCAGAGAGGGACAAATGAGCAAAAAAATCTGTCAAATTTTCATTTGTTTGCAAATATTTTTAACAGGTTAACCTGCCAAGTTTTCATCTCCAGAAAATACACACTAAATCTATGAAAAATCACATTCTGAATTGAATTCAATTGAATCATGTGGACCTGTGATTGTGTCTTTGGTCTTTTTTCAAGAAAGTCTGTGTTTTTTAAAATCTATACACAAAAACATGAAAAGGGTAGCAGCTCATTAGGGTTTTCCCAATGCTTCTAGAACCCTTTGATCTAAATTCCAATTGTACCCCTGTCTTTTAACATCTTTTTGGTTTGAGGACAGCTCAATTAAAGTATTTACACATAATGATGATAAGTATGGTGCAACGTAACATTACAATTAGGGTTCTGAAACGTGAAAGATTGATAGTGATAACATGATATACATTTAAAGCAAAATGTTGTATTCATGATTAGTAATTGTTGGTCACTTCAGATTTAACATAACCAAATTGTGACATATCACACATATGATATGAGTATGACATTACATAGTTATACCTTGGATTTTAATCCATGGATGATCATCTTGGATGCTCTTATTATACGTAAATTGTTACCATTATGCAATGTTTCTTTTCTATTTTATTATTTACAAGAGTTTATTTTATATGATCTACGATGTTTTTATGGAAAATCAATGCAAGTATTTACTGTTAAATCACTATATAGATATAGTTATGCAATTTTGTTTGTTTCCAGTGTGAGATCGACTATTGAAAGGTACAAAAAGGCTAGTTCGGATTCAACAAATACAGGAACTGTCGTCGAGACCAATACCCAGGTAAGGTGCATTTTGCATACAGTTCATCTCTTAGTATGCCTAATTCATTGATTTTTTGTTAGCTAGTTAAGGCAATGATTGGTTTTTGAGCTTTGGTTGTATATACATCAATCAGTTTTACCAGCAAGAAGCGGCTAAGCTGCAGAAACAGATTCGTGACATACAAAATGCGAATAGGTATATTTTGTGTTCCAGTCACAAATCAAGATTTGCTTGTTAAAAGTGCAAATATGTATTTCCATTATGAATCCTTATTTGAAGTGTGCAACGAAATTACTCCAGGCATATCCAGGGAGAGTCACTTGAAAATTTGACACTTAAGGAACTGAAGATTCTGGAATCCAGATTGGAGAAGGGCCTCGGTCGAGTTAGATCAAAAAAGGTTATTATTAAAAATGCCTAGTAACATTTTTATGTGTCATCACTTGGTATATGAGCAGCATTTTGAGCTCGTTAATTTACACTATATACATTTTGCAGAATGATTCGTTGTTTGCTGACATCGAGTGCATGCAGAAAAGGGTAAGTAAAATCGAAAACATACATTTTAGTTTTATCAGGACCTATTTTTTGGTCTCAAGTATTTGATTTTCTTACGAGAATTCGAGAAATAAGGACTAATTAAGACGCGTCATGAAAACAATTTGCAGGAGATTGAGCTTCAGAATTACAACATGTATCTTAGAGCTAAGGTACTGCTATATATATATCTTATATCCTTATTGACGAGTTGCTCTGATTTGATTTCTTCTGAGAGTTTGTAAATGTTGTGGAACTTTGTGCAATGCGGTACACAGATAGCTGAAAGCGAGAGACAACAGCAGGCAAGCACGGTTGGTGGAGAAGTCGCATATGAGACTACTCAAACTCAACATCATCATAGAAACTTCTTACATGCTGTGAACCTCTTGGAACCAGATAATAACAACAACACCTACACTCCTCATCAAGACCAAACCGCTCTGATCCAGCTTGTGTAAGTCGGGGCCTAGCTATTCCTAAATTCAATCACATTAAGCACCTGCTTAATTTGCATGATATGTATCATATATGGATCTTAGCAAAAATCAGATTTCAGACACGCATTAGGTTTTTACTTAAGATATATCATATCATCCCTAAACTCTTTCTGGCTCTATATTTGCAGCTGAAAAGAGGACGCGTTGTACGTGCATGGATTTATTTCTGAAGTCTGCAAAATGCTGTTTTTTTCTCTCTCTCTTCTTTTCAGATATACTGCACAATAAAACCCAAGAGATAAGGCACGGTCATCGTCTCAATTGTGATATAGACTAGAGACATATCACATTCACTGCCCTAATTAAGTTTAGTGATAATGTGAATCACACAAATACATATCATCAAAATCATTGGATGTTCACTTTGGACGTACGCCATTATTTATTTTTCAGCATTTTCAACTACAAACCATTATATTCCCTTATAGGGTAAATTATATGAAGAAAAAAACACTCGAATAAGTTTTCCTAGATGAAATCACTAAAAAATATATCCAAACGGGCAAAAACATCATGTCTATTAAAATAGCTAGAGATCTTCTCAAACGAGGAATAGGATGTTGCAGTAAAAAAATATAGGATAAAGTTTTTATTTGTTGTCTATTTTCAAAGGGTTTAGTTGGCCTAAATTGGTTAATAAATTATGATACATCAACTGTTAAAATGACAGCATATGGCAGTTAGCTGCAGCGGACACAAGTCCCTCAAATGGAGGTAAGAAAATCAATTACGTATATTTTAGAACAAATCTATACGCTAATCATATCATATTATCGCCCTAAGTTAAAATATAAACATTGAAAAACAAATGTTTGAATTCCGGAAAGGATTCAATACTCGTACACATCCATTAAAATAGTTGCTTAACAAGAACCACCATGGGAAATGGGATTGGATGAGTTGGTTGGATTTTTACCTTGGAAATTCAAAGTCATGAGTTCAACATTCCAAAGAAAAAGTAGAGAAGTATTTTTTAAATAATTTTTATCAGTTGTCCTTGAATTGGAGGTAATATTCATGAATTTAACACACTAATTATAGGCTACAGGGAGCAAAAGTAGAAAAACTCCCGTCTTCCTCCCGTCAGAAAAATTCTATGCAACCATCTTCCTCCCGGGGTGGAGGAAGAGTCCACTCCTCCACGAAGGATGACTCACTTTCCCCTGCTCCTAGGAGCTTCATAGTTCATTTTTCGCTCATTCCACATGTATTTCTCCCTAAAATTTCCGTCTTAGGTGAGGTTGGTATTTCTCTATAGGTATTCATACCTATTAGAGGTTGGTATTTCTCTATAGGTATCCATACCTATTAGAGGTTGGTTATTCCTCTCTACGTGTCATACTTAGCAGAAGTTTCTATTTTATTGTCATTTGTGTTATTTGTGTCGCATGGTGGAAATTCAGCCCGCCATCCGCCGGAGTGCCCTCTCAGAGCGTAAGTTGATGTAGGTCGTCCTCTGTATTCTCTGTGTGCTCTGTTCACTTTGGCTGCGTTTGCGCCGTGATGGTGTTTGACATCGTCGGTGGGAGTGTGGTCG
>JAWWMW010001281.1:24773-36318 GCA_035048345.1 Echeveria elegans
ACATTTTGAGTTGTGCTACTCAGTTTGTTTTGATGTCCTGTTGTGTTGGTGCACTGCTTTTCTGTTGTTGTGCTCGCATTCTGTGCAGGTACTTGCCGTATTCGCTTATTTTGAGCCTTCCTTATATGTGCAGGGCAGTCTACCATGAATGCTCGCTCTGAATTTGCACATTTAAAAATGTTGTGTTGTTGTGCTAAAGTGTTGTTGTGCTTCTGCTCTGCGTTGCATCACACTTTTTTTGAATTGTTCATCTCATCTTGACGTGTTCTGCATTGCTTTATATTTGTTGGTGTTCTATTTCAACTTCAAACATTATGAGTTGTGCTACTCAGTTTGTTTTGATGTCCTAATGTGTTGGTGCACTGCTTTTCTGTTGTTGTGCTCGCATTCTGTGCAGGTACTTGCCGTATTCGCTTATTTTGAACCTTCCTTATATGTGCAGGGCAGTCTATCAAGAATGCTTCATTTGCTAAGAAGTCGAAGTCTGTGGATGTAGCTTCATTTATAATTAATGTTGTTCTGTTGTAATGACTATGTCTGTTTCCATGTTCTTAATGGTTGTAACTTTATTCTGAGCTGTTTTTGTAATGCTTCCTTATCCGTATTCACGTTTTTCTGTCGGGTATGTCGTTGTGTTGTATCTATGGTTAATTCATTTTCTTTAACAGATGTGCGAAATTGACAATTACTTTGTGCTGCTAGAAGTAACTGTCAGAACCAAGAATATGTGTTGCCGCAGCATTCCGTCGGATCGACGGGTTTGCCACTAGTGTAAGAGAAATTAGGATGAGTGGGAGTGTCACGTGCGAGATTAAGTAGGAAATGAACTTTTCGAAATAAAAAATAAAAAAAATAAAAGAAACGGAGCCCAAAACTAACCTTGAATCCTTTAGTGGAACATCTCTTTCATATGAACTTATTTGGATAACCCTTATCAAACTCGTTAAATCCAAGCACATTTACTTTGTAGAAGAAAAACTACTTAACATAAACCGGTGGAAATACTTAACACTGCATATCCATCGTATTATCTTCATTTTACATGTTATCAATGAATCAAACTTATGTTGAGTGTTGGGGTCTGGATAAATTGGAAAATTCCGATGACTTTGCCTGGACATTGATTAAAACCGAATTAAACATTTGCATCACATAGAGTTGACAGAAAAAAAAACTAACTTGGTGGCCCAAGTGTATAATTTAACGATTTAACATGAAGGCAATGCAACTAACGTGCAAGTAACAAAACAAATTTAACAAATTATAATTGCTTCAATAAGGGATAATCCTTCAAAAGCGTTTGTTCCCATAGCATGTCATTCTCATTCCGAGGTGTCCAAAAAACCTCAACAGCCTGTAAGCATAAGCACATCGTCGTTCACTAGGAGTATTGTTGAACATATTTAGCCAAGTGATAAAGTTTGTTTCAGATATTACCAAAGTGTTTCCAGCTATGATAGATGCAATCGTTAGCAAGGCTTCTCTCAAATCTGTACTTCTACTGATGGATGGAAGTTTGTGCAACCCTTTGACCGCTACCAAGATGGTGACCTAAAACAAAACTGAACATTAACAAAGATCTAAGACATGATGAAAACTCAATCAAAGTAGATAAACATACGCATAAATACAGGCTTACAACACTTTCCAAATAAAGAGACGACATAGCAAATAATCCTTATTGAAGAACTCCATATACCTGAATAATTGTGCCATAATGCACACTTGTCTTCCTTTTTACTTATTGTAAGGCAATGTATTTTAGTAATTACATGAACATATTTAAGCTTCATTACGCTATCAATGTAGAAAAACTAATTAGTATTCGCAAACCTCCTAGAAAAACACCAAAATTAAGCATGCAAGAAGCGGGACGGTTAAAGTATTAAGGTCATTAAATGGACAAGACAACGCATTACTATATATATGCGTTAACACGTGAACAGAATTTACCACAGTGCCCTCGTTGTTAAATTGGTCAGAAGAGCTTGGAGTCCAAATATTTTTTACATTAAGTTCGCCTCGCTCTTCGTTAGAGAGTATTTCAAATCGCTTCTTCCACTCAGTTGGGCTCATCTTGACATCCACCTAACACAAACATTATTTTAAGAAAGCATGATTAGCAACATAATGACATGCAAACAACTCTGAAAGCAGTAATTGATTTCATTATAGCTAGGTTCCTCATATGATATTATGGAATGGTTTACACATGACCTTGAGGGTGGATCAAAGGATAAATAGTTGGAGTCAAAAAAAAAGAATCGCATGGTGATTAGTATACATCAAATGAACCGGATAAGAGGAAAATTGCAGGATACTCCCATAATTGGTTTCTTAGTAGACAATCGAGACCCCAACTTAGAAAATGGGGTGACAAATTCGAATCAAACACAACTAGTCATGGAGCAATTTATTGGTATAACAATCAATAACTAAGCCAGATATGCATATCGTCAGTTTGAGGAACTCAAACATTAAGCTAAACACAAATACACGATGGTGGGTTACTTACAGAAGAATAACCAGATATGCAGCAGTCAATATGTCGAAGCAAAGCCATAGATAACTCTGTAAACCAGAAGGCACAAGGAAAAAGAATAAGAAAAAAAATGCTTGAAAAAGTTGATTTTGTTGTTGTTATGAATTCAGTGAGAAACGAAGATAATAGAGTTGGTGGACCACTGTAGAACAATAATGTCAAGAGATTGTATGGTTGCTAGTTTGTTAAATCTTTCAATGTCATAATTAGAATCAGGGTTGCTGAATCACTTGACTAGTCCAAAAGTTGCTACATGTGTTTCGACTTGGTGAATGAGTGATAGTGGCGTGATCAGCGGATTAGAGTCCTCTCAGGCAGCACGGCTAGGCCCAATACCCCAAACTGTTATTAGAAGAAAAACTAGGTTTTGTTTTATAGTTTTCTGAGACTCTACTGAAAGCTTACCTTGCCTAAACTTGTGGTGCTGTCCAAGAAGACGATTTGAAATTGAGGTTTTGTTCAAATTAGCGTTATTTCCTCAGTAAGAAGGTTTTCAAAAGATGGCAGCACATAATAATGGGCGTGTTTACTGACCGGTGGACACATGGTTTAAGCCCTCAAGGGTGGATGCATCAGCAGCTTGAGCAATATGATGGAGTTTCTTTTGAATGAGTGTCCCCAACAATCCAACCTACAACATACAAATACATTACTAAAAGAAGAGACAGAGGGGAGGTGGTTTTGTTAAAATCAATCATGAAATCACCATCACCTGAAGCTTGATGACACTAGTTGTATTCTCATGGATCTTCCTTGGAAACTCCACAGCCACATAGGCAGCCATGAAAGTCAGACATACAAGTACAGAAAAAGCTACAAAAAATTCAGCTGGAATAGGACCTCGATACGTGGACAAAGACAAAGCAGAAAGGGCGACAATTTTCCAGTCCATCCCCGGATTATCCGTGCACAAGTCGGAAAGTACATCCAAAAAAACTTTTTTGTAAACATCATGATAGACTGGAGGATGTTGTTTTTTCGACGAGAGGATGCATTTAATGGGGATCCTCCTCGTTGAAAGCTCGATTCTCGATTTGCAAGCAGCAGACAAAAGAATATTACTACTACTGCGATGGTGATGATTCCGTTTGACTGGATTGAACTGGAGAAGCAGCGAAACGGACGCCATCGACAGCCACGAGCAATGAAATTAGGGTTGAGAGGACAAGGCACTTAAATTTGGTCGGACCGGACCGTATAAAGCTCTGGTCTGGGCATTTAGGGCTCCAATGGCGATGGCGTCCGATTCCGCTTGTGCCAAATTGAGTAAGCGCTTCCTTGTGCCGTCGCGTTTTCATCTTCCTTCACAACCACCCGCTGCGACTTGCAAATCGCGAATTAGGGTTACTACTACTTCTACAAGGATTAAGATCAGAAAACCAAGACCTTTAGTAGCGGTCCTCCCCAAGCCCTCCTCATTCTCAGTTAGTAATAATAATTATGAAAAAGTGCCTGTCTCCCCACCCGCCTTGTCAGCTTCCACCGTTGATTTTGCACTGCGGATCTATAAGCTAGCGGCGACGTTTATGTTGTCTGCTTCCTTGACCTTTCAATCACTTAGGCCTCTTAGTTTGGTTTGTTTTATATTTTTATTGTTAGCACCAGCCCTTTACTTTGTCATTACATTCATTGAGATAATCCGTGAGTTTACATCAAGTGTTATCAAGCTTCAGGTCAGGCGCTTTAAAGTTTTTTTTTTCCCTCTCTCCCTCTATTATGTGTGTCGTGATGATCAAAGTTGTTAGCTTTTTGTAGGTTGGAATCTCTGGGTCGGGGAGCTCACGCATCCAAATGAACCTTACGCACACTGCTAAAGTTGCTGATGCGTCGGGTTCACACTGTGTATTGGCAGGTAAAACAGATGCATATCTTTAACTTCAACTTTGTGCCCCTTTTCTATCTATCTTCTCTCATTTTTATTTTGTTTCTTCTCATCTCAGAAACAGCTTTGAATTTGCTTCAGAATATTGACTTTTGCAACTCCGGTTATTCTTCTGTGAGTAATTTACATGTACCCATCTGCTCCACTGATTTTGTTTAGGACGATCACCTATGCCGGTAATTGACTATCTTGTTGTATTTCACTAACATTTTATCATCACCCTTTCTACTAAAAACTTTATCCAACTATGGGACTGTCATATACAACTCTCATCTTATCAGATTCAGTTGAAGCATACCATTCACCGATGCTGGAATATTTTCTTCTGACCCATTTAGCATCTGAACAACATAGTTGCTGTATAGCTTAATAGACAACGTAGATTAAAGAACAAATTTAAGGGGGCACGCTGACATTACTAATCATGCTTTTTTATATTGATGGTCGTGATAGGTGGATGTGAAGTTAAATTTTGATGAGTGGAAGACGCGATTTAAACTACTCTCAGTCGAAGAGCAATGCAAGTTTGATGAGGATGCATTGGTTAATATGAATAGCATTTGGATGTCTAACACGAGATCTACCGAATTTCGGGACAAGAACATAGTGGTAAGTTCAGGTTCTGCTTTCGTGCACTTTGATGCATATCAATCGTAATACCGACTTGTCGTGCTGATGATCTTACTAGAACGTAGTTTAAACTCAAACCAATTACCTTGTCGCCATGCTTCATTGCTTCTTGCATGGTTGAACAGAATGCTCTGATGGTAGGATATTTTCAATATGACAAGGTGTGTGCTTTTGGCATTTGATTGTGTCATGAAATATATTCTTGTCTGCACTGTGGTCCATTTGCCTACTGGAAACAAGTTAAAGGGAGGATGGGCCTGCATTATGTCATTGTGACTTGCTCACATAATAGTTCTTCATTGAGGATTTGTTTTTTTGTTTTGTTATGCTCATATTGAGAAGTGTCCTTTGCCATTCCCTACACCTTGTTATTGTTCACGTGTAGAGTCCCAATATTTGTGTGTTTCGTTTTAGGTCACCATCTTGATAGCTGTTAAAGGGGTTCACAAACTTCCACACATAAATGGAACTTCATATTTGAGGGAAGCATTGCAAAAGATTGCATCTATCCCAGCCGAAAACACTTTGGTAATATCAACCACACCCTCATCACTCTGCTATATCCGTTCAGTTATACTCTAGTGACCGATACTGCACTATTTGATTACAGGCTGTTGAGGTTTTTTGGACACCTCAGAATGAGAAGGACATTCATAGGAACAAAAGCTTCTCAAGGATTTTTCAATAATTCAGTTAACTCTATTTAAAGATTATCATTTTTTTTAAATTGTGATGTTGGCTTTTGTTTGTCTCGGCATGTTAATTAATTAACTCGGTGACTTGGAATAAACTTCAAGCCAGGTTGAGATTATAAAACAATCCACAGCCATAAGCCCACTTGTGGCGATAGGATCATAAGATGTTACAAACAGCTGCAAATGTGTCCTAAGGTTGCTGCACATATCAGAGCTATGAGCATAACATGAAAAATATCGCTATGTCGGCACATGTCACAATTTTTTACGGCCGACTCGTATCATCTAGTTACAACTACTATATCTTGAGCCGATAATGATTTCTTGTGACCTTATTGGAGTAAGTAGATGAAGGGCGGTCATTGTCTGTGTGAACAGAAAACGGAGATGAACCCCATGGATTTGAAGCCGGTGAAGATGCTCAGCTGCCCAAATAAAGCATAAAACACTATGACCTGCTGGTGTAAAAGTAACACAACTGAGTATATTAGATGATGTGCCCTTGCATACTCTCTATCCCTACAGCATCACGCGCCTTGTTCGCTCCGCGTCCGCCGGCTCCGATCATACATCATTTTCATCACCGAACGCTCTATCTCTCACTCTCTTCATTAAATCGTCAGATAACTGAAGTATGTCATAAAAGTCAAAACCTTTATTCGGGCCGTCATCCCACTGGCCGTTTGCTTCATCCGAATTCCACTCCCCGATCTCCATAACCTACGCAACCCTCTGTCGCGTTATGGACTCCAGACTCCAGTTTGCAGATTTCAAGGATATTCCGCAGATTGGGACGTTTCTGCAGAGGCTTTTATGGCATATTGTTCACATTGTGATCGGATTGTGGTAATGCGGCTGCAGGCGTAGTGCAAGTGGGTTGAGAGTTATCTGAATTTGAATATCAGTAAGGTTAAGTATTTGGGGATTGTTGTGGACAGTGAAGATGCGACAAGGACTTTCGATGTTATTGAGCTTTTGATGTGGCTGAGGAAGTTGGGGGTTAAACAAGTGTGTCTTGATGACGTGGATGGAGTGCTGAAGTGTCTTTATGACTTTCGCAGGGGTGGATGAAGTGTCTTTCGATGTTTTTCATGAATATTTTATGAATATCTTATTTTTTTTATACATATTTATAAATAATATTATTATTTTAATTTTTAATAAAATCAATCGATTTTATCGATTCGATTTTAAGATTCGATTTTATCGACTAAAACAATTCAAAATAAAAATTCAATTTTGACAACCTTGGTATTAGTCATGTATATCGATTCACGATCGATGATCGTTTTTCTATTTATGATAAATCAATCATGAGTCCTGTATTCCAAAAAATTAATGTACGTATACATTCATTCCCAAGAAATTTTAATAATAAAAGAAAATTTTGATCGTAGCTAGGAATGAATGAAAACAGTCATTACATCACAGGTCCTGAACCTTTTCATTCTCTTCACCACTCAGAATCGCAGCCTGAACTACAACTGCAAATATGCAACACCCTCATCCCCCTTCTATCGTCAGCGATTGAACTCCTATATATATTTTTTGTACCGAACCTGATTCACAAGAACAACAAACACACACAAAACAATCAACAACGAAAATTCAAAAATCCAGAAACAAACAAAACAGATGTGAGGTTTTTCTTACAGAGAAATGTTGCACGTACCCGACCAACACACTCGAACTGCTGTTTGTCAGTTTCTCAACAAATTCTTCCAACGTACCTCAAAAAACACATGTCACTCTATGCCTCCTCCTCCTTTCCGCTCCAAGTCTCTCCTCGATCATCAGCTCCGTAACTCCACTCATCTGCCCAGCACAATCACCGCTCACTGCGCCATTCTCAAATCCGGATTCATTCTGGACCCTTACACCGCTAACCACTTGCAAAACTCCTACGCAAGAGCAGCGCTAGTCACCCACGCCCACAAAGTGTTCGAAGAAATGCCTCAACCGAATTTGGTCTCTTGGACGTCACTCATTACTTGCTATGTCAAGGCGGCTGCCCGTCCCCTCACTGGCATATCAATTTATGTTATGATGATGCGGCAAACTTCCATAGTGCCCAATTCTTTCACATTGTCCATTCTCATCAATGCTTGTTCAGCTCTATCTGATGTTGGGTATGGTAAGAGATTTCATGCCCATGTAGAGATTTTTGGGTTACAGAAGGAGAATGTTGTGTGTTGTGCCCTCGTTGATATGTATGTTAAGTGTAATGACGCGGAACATGGGAGGCGCGTTTTCGATTCCATGAGTTGTAAGAGTGTTGTTGCCTGGGCTGCTATGATTTCTGGGTATGCACAGAACGGGCAGGGTCATGTTGCACTCGAGCTGTTTAGGAAGTTCAACTGGTTAGGGTCTGGAAGGCCAAATCATTTTATATTGGCTAGTGCAATTAACGCTTGTGCAAGTTTGGGTAGACTGGTCTCTGGGAAAGTTAGTCATGGGGTAGCAATACGCTGGGGGTATGAATTCAATGTTGTGGTTGCCAACGCACTTCTGGACATGTATGCCAAGTGTGGGTGTATAGGATATTCTGAAAAGGTTTTTAGGAGAATAGAGAATCCATCTGTATTCTCTTACACGTCTATCATAGTAGGAACTGCAAAATATGGTCATGGGCTGGCGCTTGAGCTCTTCAAAGAGATGTTGGGGAAGAAGATTAAACCAAATGATGTGACATTTGTAGGGGTTTTACATGCTTGTAGTTATTATGGCCTGGTTAGCAAGGGTATTCAATATCTGACCACAATGAAACAGGAGCATGGGATAGTGCCTGATTCGAGACACCATAACCTAGTTGTTGATATGCTTGGGCGCACCGGTCGCCTTGATGAGGCATACAAATTGGCTCAGTCTGTTCAGATAACAGCGGACCAGGGTGCAGTTTTGTGGGGAACACTTCTTTCTGCTAGCAGGCTGCATAAAAGGTTGGATATTGCTGTTGAAGCCAGCAAATGGCTCATAGCATCTAAGCAGCAAGTGGCGGCTGCATACGTGACAATGTCAAACACTTACGCGATGACAGGTGACTGGGACAGCGCTGACAAACTACGAGCTCACATGAAACAGGAATATGTCTCTAAGGAACCTGGTTGCAGCAGGGTTGAGATTTAAGACTGTTTACTTAATTTATGCATCCGATCTCTCATTATGCCCGAGAAGCGATGACGTCCTAAATTATCAATTGAAACTTGAAACCAAACTGGCACATAAGGACCTATTTAGCAGGCACTGGTAGTCCTTTATAAGTAGATATAGAGGAAACGGCACAGGAAATGCTTAATCTGCACAGTGAGCGATTAGCTCTAGCTTTTGCGTTTCTTTACATGCCGAAAGAAGTTACTATCAGAACAATGAAGATGTTGCGAATGTGTGCGGGTAGCCATGTGGTTTCCAAGATGATCAGTGAAACAGTCTGCAGGATTTTATTGTGAGAAGTGAATAGAGTCACCTTTTACTATGGTTTGTGCTCGTGCAGAGACATCTGGTGAGCCTTACGGGTGGAATTTCTTCGGAGGATTTATATATATCTCACTCACAATATTTAACGCAAAATAATGTATAAGTTGCTTTTCTTCAGTGATGGCACTTCATTGTCTTCTAGCCATGGAGCTGGGCTGGCAGACGTACTATAAATTGATGGATGGATTCCTGTCACCTAAAGGAGGTATGGAAGACCAGTTTACGGAACGGATGCTGAGAAGGGGTTAGGGACCTTGGGAGTTGGGTTACAAACTGGCAAAAATGATTGATTGAAAGGGCAGTTTCCTTTGAGAACTAAACAGATGCGGTCCATACGACTGAAGAGTTGATTAGAGGTAGGAAATTGTCAATTTAGAAGTGCTTTAGGTGGAGAACGTCACGGCTGAGTTGGTTTTGGATTGAGGCTATTGCTGAAATGAAAGCTGTATGGAAAGTGTTGGCATAGCCTTAGTTTTTCTGTTTTTGTTTTCCTCATGGTACCCAGATTAGCATGTGGCCTGCATATTTGATGGCATGTCGGGAGGATCATCGTAAGCTTTGTGAGCAGCTGGGTACCACCGTGTTGGAATTCAGATCCGAATGAGTGTTAAGATTTGACTTCTTATTATGCCCATACATTTCTGAATTTCAGCATATATAGGGAGGTTTTGGGAAAAGCATGGTTGCAAACTAGTGACGGCTGAGTCTAATATCTGGGCCACATCCGCGGTTGGAATTCCCTTTCCGTGCATTTCTGCAATTCGGATCAAGTTGTCTGGATTAGAAGACATCGATTTAACTAAGAAAAAATAGCAGCTGTGGTAAGCAAAACAGCTATAAAATGCTGAAAGTGAGGAATTCAGCAAAATTCAAGTGGCTAATCTACCGCAAGCTTACCAAGAACAGCTAATATTGAAAAACACGATGTGGTAAATAATTTACAATAACACGTTTCATTTTCCGAATTGAATATGACGTGGTAGTTTCCTCAAAATGGCTGATAGATAACTACTGCAATAAAGAGTAAAGACATTACCTGAATCATAAATAACGTCACCACACATTTGGTGATAAGCTCTGTACATTGCTTTCAGGTTTATTGCTTGTCTTAAGATCTGCATCACTGGCACGGCAGCATGGACCATCTTTTGCGTCTTACTTTTTGAAACTTGTGCAATCTCAGTCACATGAGTTTCCTGTTCTGAGGTGTCAGATGCAGAGCTATTCGGAGTGTTCGTGAGGGCAGGGCACCAATGTTCACCTACAGTATGATTTGCGGTCACCATGCCAAAGTTCCCTTGATACGTATTCCGCTGTCTCAAACCGCATATAGCAAACGTTACCTAAGCAGTAAAAATCATTCAGACACTACTTAATACATAAAACTAACAACTAAAGACAACTTCTAAAAGCTAAGCAAGGACTGACGCATATATCTTACTGAAAGGCTCTGGCACCTCAAAGGAAGCGTCTCTTTTTTTGATTTTCCTCTACCTCATCGTTCATGCGCAGACACTAAACCCTCCTGCATGTTCTTACAAAATCATAGCTCCACCAAGTTAAAACAATTTGCCATATTCAAAATGCACTTTATGAATATGAGAGAACATTATGAATAACAGTACTTCTAGCTGTAACTTAAGTCCTCTTTTTCTCACCCAACTACATATATTCTTTCAGAGTTGACTTAAAGTATGATTTTGAAGAACACTTAAATTCGTATGCGAAAAGCATGGCTCAAAAATGTCCGTTCACGACTTCAAATGCCTTTATAAGTATGCCCCATATCAACCAACTTATGTCGGACCAGAATTGCAGCCCACAAAACACCCTGATCATTACATTCTAGTAGAATTAAAGATGACCTGACACTGTACTATATCAAATACCGAAACAATTGGGGCACACCAACTCCATTTAAGATCGAAGATCAATATCAAATATAAAATTGAAGAGAATATCAGAAGTATAATAATCAAATCTTAAGATATAATCAGGTTGAAAATAAAGGTGCTCTCACCTTAAAAGGTTTGGTAGAGTTACCAACCAGGCTTTTCTGACAAGGGCCGTGGTATAGGACCATCAATGTGTTATTGATGGCACGTTCCCACTTCCCATGTCACATGATTCATATGGCATGGGATGAAAATATTATCAAAGTATAATTCAATGGAACCACGTATTCTCGTTCTCTGCCAAATTAAGATGTGTCAGGATCAGATTCTATCAGTGATTTGGCATTGACACCCGATTATCTTTGATATTAGTTTATCTGATAAATCCAATTCGACATAATGCATTGCTAAATTCTCGTTTCTTTAG
>JAWWMW010001281.1:51717-62072 GCA_035048345.1 Echeveria elegans
CAATAGTGAAACCTCTCATATTGCAATACCTGCATGGCAGCATGGACCATCTTTTGCGCTTTACTTCTTGAAACTTCCGCAATCTCAGTCACCTGAGGCTCCTGTTTTGGGGTGTCAGATGTAGAACTGTTTAGAGTGATTGTGTGGGCACCACTGTCCACTACAGTAGGATTTGCAGTCATCATGCCAAAGCTTCCTTGATATGTATTCCGCTGTCTCAAACAGCGTACAGCAAAGCTTACCTATGAAGAACAGATCATTCAGACGCTAATACATAAAATTAACAACTAAAGACAACTTCTAAAAGTTGAAGAAAATTAAGGATCATGAAGGATGATAGAAATGCCTGATCATTGACTTCATCAAGCTGTACAAGGACTGATGCATATCTCTTACTGAAAGGCTCTGGCACTTCAAAAGAAGCGTCTCTTCTTTTGTTCTCCTCTACCTCATCATGCATCCGCTTAAATTCAGACACTAAACCCTCCTGCATGTGATTACAAAATAAATCAGCTTGAATACCTCGACAAAGTTATAATTATAACAGTTTGCTTATAATAAAGGTTTCTTTATCGGAAGCCACCCACAGACCCCATCAAAATATGTTCTTACAAACCTCATCCATTGCCAGCCATTCCTTTGAAAATATTAATATTTTTTATAATGCTTAAAAATATCAACAAAAAAACTCAAAACTTAAGAAAAAGTATATAAAAGTCACTCATATAGTTTTATTTTTAAGAAAAAATTATGCATTAAGAATATTTCTGTTTAAATTTAATTTAATATTTTGAAACTTTATCAAAATTCTACATAACATTGTACTAAAAATATAAGATGATTGTTAAATAATTCTTAAGACGAATTTATAAATAATTTTAGGATATTTTTTTACTTCTTAGTTATTCATTAATTTTCTAAATAAAATATTAGGAGAAATTCAACTTTTATGAACAAACTCATAATAAACAATAAAAAAGTAATGAACAAATTCATCAAAACAAGTATAAAAGAGTAGGTCATGTTTAGTAAAAATTTATGCAGAATTTTGATAAAGTTTCAAAATATTAAATTAAATTAAAACATAAATATTATTAATAAAAAAAATTAATAAAATTAAATAAAGGGCTGGATTTTTAATATATTATTATAGAGTTTTTTGATTTGAGTTTTCTTGATATTTCTATGAATTTTAAAGCCAAAAAGTTAATATTTTTAAAGTAATTGTTGGGGATAGGTGGATTTTTGTAAGAAAAAACTTTTAATGAGTAGGTCTGGGTAAGAAAAACTTTTTAATGAGTGATTTCCAGTAAAAGGAACCCTATAATAAATTGTGCAACTGAAGGGAAAAAGAAACCTTATATCAGAAATGACAATATAAGGATTTAAGGGGCAAAACTGACTAAGCCCTAACCTATATGCATTCGTTCCGCTTCATAGATATGGTTTGACAGTTTACCATATTCAATATGCACAAATGTTCTAGAAAGGTCATAGGATTTGTGAACAGAATAACTAGTCACAAATAGAAAGACAATTATCACCTTCTTATCCAGAATGCAGGTCATCTCATATATGGCTTTAACATCAGCCTCCTTCGACTGCGTCAGAAAAGAAGGCTGATCAGTTACTGACTCTTGCTCACCAGAGGGACCACTATTCCTGGCTTTTGGTTGTATATTGCTGCTTGCAGTATCATCCTGCAAACGATGCATTTTGAGAAACAATCTTTGGTGACGATAGTGAGAGTTCAGGATACAACTTTATGAATAACAGCATTTCTAAGTTCTAATAGTAACTTTAGTCCTCTTCTTTCACACCCACTACATATCTTCTTTCAGTGTCGTGTATTAGTCTGCTTTTCGTTATAGGTTGATGTATTTAACGGAAATAATCTTCAGTCTCTTGAATTCATATTTAAAGAGCAGGGCTTAATATATTTTAATGTCATAAATAAAGTTCAGTCACGACTTCAAATAAATTAAAAAATATGCTTAAATTTCCACCAACTTGCATCACACCAGACCTGCAACCCACAAAATCCCCATATCATTCATTACATCCGGTAGAATTAAATATAAAAACTATGAGAAGACCTGACATTCTGACAATGTACTGTCTCTACAAACCGAAACAACCGGGCCACACAGAATCCATTGAAGATCGAAGATCGAAGATCGAAGATCAATATCAGATATAAAATTGAAGAGAATATATTAGTAACCAAATCTTAATATAAATCACGTTGAGTAAAAAGAGTGATCACCTTAACAGGTTCGGTGGAGTTACCAACCAGGCTTTCAGACAAGGGTCGTGATATAGAACCATCAATGTTATTGATATTTCCATTTGAGGTAAAGTGTGTGCTGGCAGGATGATGAGAAAGTCCATTCATCTTGACAACATGGTGGTTCTCAGATAATTTATTAAGAGCTAAAGAGGCAGGCATGTTTTCAAACGGATTTAAGGGCATACAGTCAATATCCTGCATGGAAAATCAAGTGTAAAGGTTGAATTCCAGAGACTAAGCATAATAACATGTGAAGAAACTAGGCCAAGTCTGAAAATGTATTACCATAACAAACTCAACACCGAGTTCAGGTTTATCAAACTGAACACGGCACCTGCTGCGATCCACTGTTAGAACACTTCCATCATGAATTTCTCGGGTCTTCGGATGAATAGCAATGACTCGTTGTCCAACAGTTAGTGGTCTAGCTAAGTCAGTGGGGAGCCCTTCCCTAGCACCCAGGCGAAGCTCAGTGTAATGATTCCGAACAGACTCCCTGTACTGGTTAAGCTTTTCCTTTTCTTCCTTCAAAAATTGCTGAGAAAACCGGCGCGGCTTCCCTAAGGAACTGCGTTAAACAAAGAGAACATGGATATAAGCTTTCAATCGGAGCTGTTGATCTGATTAATTTTTACTTTTGTGTGCTTAGATTCCATTCCCACTGAAAGTAACAGAAGAGCGAGACAAGAACCTTCTTATCACACCCCATTCGACGCGGGTTAATCTTGGAATATGACCTAGCCCAACATGATCTAGATACTCCACAAACTCCTTTCTAGCAAACCAAGGGTAATCAATCGCACTATAAAACCACTCAAAAGTACACCACCTTTGTGCCTTGCGCCAAGACAAGCAATTAGCAAGCTTAGCCTGAATTAAGAGAGAGACTAAATTTCACACTGAAGTAAAAACCATCTATTGGGTACAAGTTCAAATCAAAATTATATGTCACCTGAAGACAGATTCTCCCTGTAGAATGTATGTCTGATTCCACAAGTACACCAGACTTCGTATCTTTAGAGTTCAATGATTTTGGTAAATCTCTCTTTCGCTTACTCCTCGTCTTTGAGAGGAAATCACACTCAATTTCATGTAGCACATGTCGTGTTGGCATGTGTACAGGCTCACCTTCTTTGTGGTACTCTGCATCCAAACAATATCCTAAATGTTTTTTCAATTTTTCTGTGACTTTGAAGGATCGCAACGGAGTAAAGCACTTACCATTGGTCAATGATTTATTTATGATATCTACATCCTGCAAAAAAAAAAAGGTAATGCATTAAAACCATAGACATTTCGAGCCAGAAAACATTGAAATAACGAGACCAATGTCCAAGCGTAGAACCAATAAATTTTCAGTTTCAAGGAGCATCACCGAAGCGATGGCTCCTTTGACGACGTCTTCGCGGTTTATTATACTAATACTTATGCTATTAACGATTTCTTGAAGGGCAGAGATTACTGATTTTTGTGTTATGTTCTGAAATAACTACTGAAAATTATTGGCGAATCCACATAGTTCACAAACTTCAGGAGTGGTTCCAATTTTGAGTTGCCTATCTGATGGGAAGTATGTACTTCAGAAAAGTTCAAAAAATGTTGTAAAAACGTATAGTCAGTGACATGACCAGAAGATTAGTTACTGACGAAAAATTGGAATGATGTGGCTTCTGCTTTCTTGATTAACGATGTCACTTCATAATTTAAAACAGATACAAGAAAAAAATAGAAGAGTTCTTACACGGAACGGTGATGGCTTCTGCTTTCGTTTCAACAATCCAGTTTTATCCTCTGAATCAAGAATAGTACCATTGTTAACTCCAGCAGAGCTAACAAACTAATAGTGTACACATCTTCACCAAAGAATTTTTACCTTTCAATATACCACTTGAAGCGTTCGCATCCGCTCTTCTATTTTCTGGCCAAAAGAATAACATTATAAGCTGGCATGAGGCAAGCAATCCCCGCTACAGATACCACTAACTAATATGTCAACAAGAAATACTTTTCAGGAGACTGCAATCAAACTATTTGAATATCCACTTAAATTATCGATAAGCATACAATTATTTCAGAATCTGGTTGATCAGAATTTCATACAAATTTGACCAAAATGATTGAGATATGCAGTTGTATAACAATCATACTGCAAATAAAACGCCCAAAAATGATATACCGCTGTTCAGGTATGGTTCAGGCATCGTCAGAGACAAATCAGCCAAGGTGTTGAGGGCCTCAAAAGCAGCAGTTTCATCTACATATAAAATAAAATGAAACCAAAATGGTAAAAAAAATATTATACCGAAAGATCAAGTATCACCAAATAAGCTGCAGTAATTTTCACCGAAACTGCTGACAGAATATGGAAAGTAACATTTCCATGTTTGAATATAAAAAGTGCTCTCAAGTAGCCTTTTCTTTTACTACAGAGGTCAGTTCACAAATATTTGAAACACCCCACACGATTTGGGTCATGTGGCCTCCCATGATGGACTAAGAAACAAAACAGACGAAAGGTTTCTCAAACCAGTCTAAATCTCAACGAATAATCTTGATCACATTGAATGGTGCTATATGCATATCATCATTCCTGTCTATTTTTTTCGCACAGTTTTATGTAAAAACTTTAAAACAATTATAATGTGGGACTGAACTCACAGGGCTTAATTTATAAGGCTTGGTCCCTCTTTTTTTGGTCAGAAACCAAAATGATACCAAAAAATAAAACACCATCATTTAGAATCTTCTGAAGTTTCAAGGTGACAGTCCATCGATACATACCTTCATCAAACAAAATCTTCTTGTTTCGCTTTGTTGGACCTTTAGAAAACGACTGTTTGGAATTCTCGAATCCACGTTTTTTCTTTAATACACCTGAATTATGCTCTTCTGTACCACTGCAGGCTTCTTTTATATCTACCATAACAATACCTTCTGTGTCCTTTAGAAAACCTCCTCTTCTTAGATTATCCGCATCAGTTCCTACACTTCCGATGCTTCCTTCATGATCTTGCTCGTCTCTCATGCTACCCCGAAATTGGGTAGTTGCAATACCCTGTTTGGAACGCTGCCATGAAGAGGCAAGTTAAAAATTATATGATAACAACCAACTGACGAGCCATCTAATTTTTTTCAAATACATATGTATGTAAAAATGCATGTGAACAGTGATTCTAAGTACCATCCTGTCATCATTCTTAGCCGGTGATGTGATGTTCCCAATCTTCCTTTGTGAGGCTCTAATTGAATGAGAAACTCGAGGAGACTTTTCTTTTTGGGTGGCCTTCGTCAACGCCAAAGCTATTTCATGAGCAACGTGATCGTCAGCATCCATCATGGAATTCCGACCTGGCTTTTGTGAAACATAATTATCCCCCAAATCCCTGTCATTAGTGTGCGAGACAGGGACACGTGGAGTCCGCTTTCCAACCACACGAGGCTCGCTTCCTACAATGAAACATCAGTGAGACTAATACAAAAGGCCATCACCAATTAGATATTAGATGAGAACAACTCAATATTTATCCGACAACTTGGATACGAGGAACTACAGAGTATCTAAGAAAGAAAACTAATGCATCGCTGCTATGTCACTGACCGGCACACCTTTATAAGCATGAATTGACGAGTGAAAAATTGAAATTGTTTGAAAAGTAAACCCTGTTATTACCTGGAAGGTTGGCCTTCAACAATGATAAGCAATCAGAGCTCGATGCAACAAACTGAGATGGAGAACGGTCTGGTAAATTATGATCCATATCTTTAAATGCACTATTACGATACTTCCGCCGGCTTCGTTTATGAACCCTCTTCTGTGCTTCTCGCTCTCGACCTTCATGGCTTTCCTGGTCACTTTCACTTCTTTCCTGATACATAATTGAGACAACTGAGCACCCAAGAAAAGAAAGAAAAAACAGATCCAAGTGACACTTACGAAACTGTTTATCCATATCATCAAGACTTCTCAGGATACCATTATGGGACAGAAACTACTGAGACTCAATTTTACGTCTGTCTGACTACAAATTCTTACTGAAATGCTTAAGACTTGTTTTGTTATTGTATCGCCACTTGCATTGAAAGCCATATCAGTTTCTATTTCTGGTTGATAAAGTGAACAAGTAGATTCCATTTCATGCAAAATGTATAAAAAGACTATAGAATTGATATAAAAAACTGGAATGCGTGAGCCCAAAGCATGTGACACATTCATCAAACTCAATACCAACGAGTTTTACGACCCGGGTAAAACAGAACACACTGAAAAAATAATAAACTTCCAAAATTTTACCAAAACACAATAATGATCAGTCACCATCGCAATGAGCCCAGCAACAGAGGCTGTCCCCTCCGGAAGCGATAAGTATGCCTAAGACCATACAAGTTAAGGTTAATGTTTACCTGAAACAATTACCTATGCAAAACTAAATCACATGTTGTACACCGTGGCACATGCTGAAGAGCAAGCCACAAATGAAACTTGCACTAGTACAAAAGGGGAGTAGTTTCGGAACCAGCAGTGCATACAATTATAATAACAAAGGATAAACAGCTTAAACTAAAGACACATTTCAAGTAGTGAAATGGGAAGGAATAGGAAATAGTCAAGGATGACTTCTTTGTTGGCGAAACACGTTAGAACGTTTTTTTTAAAAGAGCAGGAACCGCATAAGAGAATTAACCGAGGAATAATGGAGCAAATATAAGGAAGGAGAAGGTCCTGATTCCGGGGCAGGCATGTTTAAGATGCCGCTCCTCGTATCCTTCCTTTGGAAGATAACTTTCCCACCGCTATGGTACCCAGGTAGCTCGACATGGGAGGAAAGGAAGATCTCTGAACTGTTTTCTTTAATGCTAGCTCTGTCGTTTGCTTAGAGAATAAAGAACTGTTGAAACCGTTTGAACGATGCTTATCTTACCTAGGCAAACCTCATATACCAGGACATTACATTAAAGGATATAAACCAATGTTATTCGAAAATAAAATAAGCAGAAATAAAATTATCTCTTGATGTGGAGCATGATTCTGCGTTACGACACAGACTGTCGGGCTTTTATATTATCAATTATGGTAAGCACGGGGCAAAGATAATGTCAATGGATTCAACAAACACAAATCATTATTGAAAAACTGAATCGCACCGTATTCATTGAGTAAAGAGCTTCCACCATTTCCACTGTTCTGCTTCGTACAGCTCCAGCAACCTAAAATCCATTCACAAGATAAGTAACTCAAAACATTGACAATATTCCAGAAATTTTAATTTCATGGAGAAGGGTTATAATAAATAACTAGAACCGTGGAAAAACAAGTTTCCATATACACAAAAGGTGTGTGAGATTAATTGTTAAGTGTTTAGCCGTTTTAGTATGCAAAAGCAATCAGTTCAAGACATTACGATTAAAATAACATCATATTCTAATTTATACACCACAGGCCACACTAAAGTTATATGAACCTTCTTCCAGTTTGTCCCATATTTACGATAGGCTTCATAGAACTGCTGAAGCTCTTTGTTACTCCATTGAGATCCCAACATGTCACCTAACTTCCTCTTCTGCAAAGTTAAAAAATGATATTTAGGGAGAAACCCCTTACGGGTTGGTGGTTGCAAAGCAATTTGAAACTACTGTAGTTTCAACATTTCAATGGAAGGAAAAAATAAATACAAAACCGACGGTGAAGTAGGCAAACCTCACCTTTTGCTTGGTTTTAACATCTTCCTCGTCCTTCTTTGACGCAACATTTTTTGCAGTAGGTGATTGCTTATTCGCAAGGCTGGATTTCCTTGACGGGGCCATCGTACCACAGTCTAAAAAACACAACAAGTAATCAAAATGCGCACTTCCAAAATCCAAACCCTTAACAGAATGCACAGCGACTCGACTAACAAAAGTTTCTGCAGAATGTGCTAACAGACATTGTCCCAAACAACCATATGAATACCCATGTAAATAAAAAAATCATGGCACCCTGATGAAAAGAAACATGAAAGAACAACTTATGTTTCACGGATCAGCTGGTCAAATAATGAAAGAACAAATAAACCCTAGCTCAAGCGAATTCCATGCCAGTCATTCACCAGTGATAAAGCTAAGGTTCACCCTCAATTTCAAAATCAAGCACATAACAGCCCACTTACCTTATCAACTCAAATGTCAAACCAAAAGCACAAATTCAAACACGTTACAGCACGAATTACCCATCTCAACATCAGACCCAACTACACGTAAATCAAACACCCTATACCCACTTTTCCAGATTCAAATTTCAAAAATTAGGTCTTTCAACTTCAACACCAAAAATAACAAAACTCAAATTCGAATCCAGGAAGTCAACAAATCGAAATGCGAACTCAAATCCGCACAAGAGAACAACCCAAAACCGCAGAAAGAGCAAGATCTCGTGGAATTAAAATGGAATATCGCGGCTCACCACTAATTCGACAAGGCGTGAAGAATTGACAGATTCAGTCCACCGCGGCGACTATACAGACCTAAATCCTTCTCATCTAGAGAAGGACAGTGTCCGATGAGGTTGAAGATCGTATCCGCAACCGGCGATGTATGTGAATTCGAGGGAGGCAGGAGCCCAGCACACAAACGTACAACCGCGAAACCTTGAAGAAAGAGTACTAAAGGGATCGGAATTTGGGTTCAATCTGTAGATATCACAACTTTAGGGGTTGCAATTTAAACTTTTCAATGGCTTTTGTTTTGGATGAGTTTGGTTTATTATTATTGCTCTCAGGATATCAAGCTCTGATGATTTTTACGCATCGATACGCGGCCGTCTTGTAAAACATATTTTCCGATTCTTCATACGTGCAGGTCAAAAATGTATTAATTGCTTTGAGTTTGAGGCAATTATTTGTAAATATCTATCATCCCGATGAAATTTTTTTTTCGTATTTCAATTCGATTCCCTCAAACTTTCCAATGTACTTCAAACAAATTTATTTTTTTAACATTTAATTGGTAAAAAATTAGTTAATTTTAATGTTTAAATTTTTAATGTGAATTTTGTAAATTTTCGAATTTGTAAATTTTCGAATTTGTAATTTTAATGAATTTGGGTTTTTAATTTTTAATTTTTTAAATCTTATAATTTAAATGGATATTTTTCATTTTTTTTATTTTATTCTTATGCTGTCTTATTCCTATTTTGTCCTATGTTTATTTTGTTTTATTCGAAATGGTACTAGCGACGAAAATAAGAGAATTAGCGATGAAATTTGGCTCGTCGCTAAATGGTTGATGGTGGACAAAATTTAACCTTTAGTCCATGTAGGGGTGAGCATGGGTCGGGCATGACCAAACCCGAACCGGACCCAAAAAATATCTCGGGTCAAACTATACGGTCCTAACCCGGACCGAAAAAATTTGGACACGCCCGTGGCCGTCCAAACCCGACCCGAAAGCAATATTGCTACAAGAAAGAAGGACATTGAGTGAGTATGAACAAAGGATCATACTCAAAAAAAATCAAACTAGATTCAAAGAGGAGAACCCGGTTTCAGTTCGAACTTCACTTAAAGGAGCTAGACGTGAGTTTGTGACCTAAGGTGAAATAAGTTTGGTATTTATAGTACACTTGGGATGAATGGTTCACTACTCAACTAGCCAATGTGGGATGAATGGTTCAATTCCAAAGAAGGCTATGAGCTGCTTATGCTAATGGGCTATTCCATGGCTTAGTAATTAGTAGTGTCATCTCCATTCTCTTTCTCTCACATCACCTAAATCATAGAAATGAATGAGCTCAAATCTATCATAATAATAGGATAGTGTCCTCAACACACAAACAGCTAGGATAATTTTTCATCGCTAAAGCCTTGATTTTCGTCGCTATAGGATAATAAAACAAAATAAGAATAAAAACAAAACAAAACTTTACTTTACTTTATTTGACAAAATACCCCTCCTCATACTTTTATTTACACCACACATTATCCACACATATTTATTTCAATTATTTCGTATTTGGTCGTATTTGTTTGTATATGACTTTATTTAAATGTATGTGACCGTATATTTAATTGTATTGGACCGAGTATTTGACCAA
>JAWWMW010001281.1:84384-100467 GCA_035048345.1 Echeveria elegans
AATAATTAAAGCATGCATTGAAGCACAAGAACATGAATAATTCAACATGTAAATAAATTAAGCACAAGTCTCATACTGATATGTCGCAATCACAACTCCCGAAACAGAACAAGAATTTAGCTACTAAATTGCATTGTATTTAAGTAATAAAAACTGAGTTGATGAGAGAACGATTACAGAGAAGAAAAGCAGTAGAACGGAGGCTCAGAGTCGCCAGTCGTCGATCGTCAGTCGTCGCTTCTATGCCCTAGGTCTGAATAAAACTGGAGTAAGTTGCTTTTTTTTTAAATTCCTCCTCTTCTTAGACCTGGCTTTCTATTTATACTACTAACTTCTTACTTTTAAAAATAGTAATTCTAGTCCCACTTGAAAATCCCGTCTGCTGACGTCAGCATGACGTCACCTGATACGGCACGCGGACCTCAAGAAAATTATGCTACGCAGACCTTAAGGAATTTTGGTAATTATAGGCAGGTCCGTGTACCCTAATTAATGGCCTGCCGCGTGGTAATCTGAGTTGCTCTGCTTCGTCCGGCTGCTTCTCATCGCTTTTGCTCCTTCGTTTTGTAGCATCTCGATCAGTCCAAACGCTTCATAAAAAGCGCTGTTTATATCATTTTACTCAAATGTGGTCTTAATACACCTGCATGCGACACAAACCTTATACCAAAGCGTAATATATCGTCACAAAATGTACATAATCAATGGGAATAAACGACTTATTGGAACGTACAACTACGCTCCATCAAACCACCCCACACTTATCCTTGTTCGTTTCGAATAATTATAAGTCTAAGACACACATTTACTCAGACTTATCGTGCCAGCATTATGCTTGTATAACTCAGGACACTTGCTCTATTCAATCCTTCAATGTACATGCATACTCAATATCGAACAACTTTCAGTAATTAAACCAAATTATACATGTTACCTTTTGAGCCGAAATAAATAAGAATAGATGGCTAAGGAGATAGTTCTTTTTAGACTCCCAACTTCGTTCATCAGCTCAATATTCACACGCACACTTCCACACTAAATTTGCTTTCTTTGACACGTGATGTATCCGAGTTATGAAGATTTGTTTTTTCGAGTTTCTTGGAATTGAACTTTACTTGGAATTGACTCCACTTGATCGTTTTTTTTTCTTTGTTGCTTTTCACTTTATGTACTTGATATTTTCACCGAGTTCCTCGTGAATTGCTTGTCCTTATTCTTTTTATGAACCGCTCCAGTCACAGTCTTTGAATAATAGATATGAAATGCGTCCCACTCTCTCTCATTTGTCCGTTCTGCACGAGTCAAGCTGGGCGTTTACATCCGCTCACCCCTTCCCGGTTACTACTACTCGGAGATAGGCCAGTCTATTTTCTCGACCCACCACGCTTTGCGATGGTGGAGTATCCAATCCTTCCAAATCTCATTGAACTCATCTCATAACTCAGAGCGTCAACCTCCACAAATTCAGCGTTTCTGTATGCGCGCTCATCTGAACTTCCAAATGAATGTCATGTCTCTCTAGAACAGTTTTTTCCACATCCTGTGATATCTCAGCCCAAAAAGAAACACATACCAGCGATTCATTTACATCACCGTGTTCAATACATCATACATGCGCACATATCAGAACATCATTGAACAAAATATCTTTTGTTGCACCGCATAGTTCATGTAATATTCATACTTCATCACTCGTAAAAACAAAAAAATTAACATTAAATGCATGCTGAAAATAAACATGCTGACTCTAACTGACTCAACTAATTTTCCCCACCCACACTTTGAACAACACCGTGTCCCCGCGGTAAAATCCAAAAGATGAGATGAGACCCCATGCAAGATACTAAAGGATTGACAAACAACGTCTTGCGCAGAATCTGGTGCATATAGAACAAGGCAGTATTAGTGAAGTGCCTCGGCGATGTGTCTTCCTTGCTACTAGAACATAAAAGGTCCAATAACCGAGGTCATCCACTAGTGCGGAGCATATTTGTAACTCGTTCCAAAATTCCACTCCTTTTCAGGAATTCCCGATCAACCCATATCGGGATATAATGTACTATATCCATAAATCCCTGGATTGCCTCCTGCCTTAACTGTTCCTCGTTCATCTTGTCTGAAAATTCAAGTGAAACCGAACAAGAAAACAAGTCTCTCTGAAATTTCCCTTACGCGGACCTTCTTTGAATTTCTCTACGCGGATCTGTTGATAATTTCTATAAATTCCTTAATGTCCGCGTACACAAATTAGGCTCCGGCCGCCTACAAGCTCGAGTTCGAATTCCGGTTGAATTCCGGCCAGATCTCAGCCAATTCCTGCAATTCTTAACACAATGCACCACAACAACGCCAAATATATCCAATTCCACACTCAATTCGCCAGAATCGCTACCCAATCTCCACCAATCGCAACCCCACACTTAACCTTTCGATTCTCTTCGAAACTCAAAATAAATTTACTACTAACCTTTAGTTTTGACGATTTCACTTGAGAATAGCTTCGTAGTTGCGTGCGGCAAATTCGTTGGGAGTATGAATGTATGATGGAAGTTTGGAATGGCGTAGCGTTTGCGTGAATGGGGTTTCCTTCTTCTGCCCGACAAAACGATGTCGTCTAGTTCAAGCCACTACGCGGACATGGCCAGGATTTTCTACGCGGACCTACGGAGCATTTCCATAATTTGTGCCATGTCCGCGTATCTTATTAAAGGCTGGCCGCGTGAGCGTCTTTTCGTCCCCCTTTTTCCACCAGAAAATTCACTCAAAATAGCACTCGAAAAATATCGGCCATTGCATCACTCTATATGCGACTCAAAATAGGAAAAAAAACTGAGAGAAAATAAGAAAATAAAATGATTTAACTTACGACTCGGGCTGCCTCCCGAGGAGCGCGCTTGTTTAATGTCGTTGGCTCGACGGTATCTCCTTCTTTATTCCTCGATGGTTGGCTCTGCCAATTCCAATTCTTCATCATGGGGCACCACTTTGCCGTAATAATGTTTGACGCGCTGGCCATTTACCATAAAATTTTCCCGCGTTTGCACCTTTTCCAATTCTACGACACCGTAGTTGAACACTTTTGTTATTGTGTATGGTCCTGTCCATCGAGAGCGAAGCTTGCCAGACATCAGTTTTATACGTGAAGAAAGTAAAAGTACCTGTTGCCTGACTTCGAATGAACGTCGGAGTATGTATTTATCATGGTACATCTTAGTCCGCGTCTTGTAGTCTGAATGACTTTCATAAGCCTCCAGGCGCAACTCCTCCAATTCATTCAGCTGTAGTTGCCTCTCCATACTTGCACTCACCAAATCAAAGTTGCATGATTTAATTGCCAAATAAGCTTTGTGTTCTACCTCAACTGGTAGATGTTCCGTAGACAAGTCGGAATGGTGTAGTCCCAATAGGCGTTTTATAGGCCGTTCTGTATGCCCACAAGCTTCGTCCAATCGATTGGATCCATCCTTCCTCGAAAGCTTCACCATTTTCTCCAGAATTGATTTGATTTCTCGATTGGAGATTTTCGCTTGTCCATTGGTTTATGGATGGTATGCTGCGGAGACGAAGTGATGTACTCCAAAATGCTTAAACACTGCTGCAACCGAACGATTGCAGAAATGTTATCCTTGATCACTTATTACCGCTTTTAGCACTCCATATCTGCAAAATATATTAGTGCGCAGGAAATCCACCACATTCTTATCGTCATCGCTACATACAACTTTTGCTTCGACCTATTTTGACACATAATCAACTGCAACAAAAATATATTGAAAACCAAATGATGCAGGAAATGGTCCCATAAAGTCAATATTACAAATATCAAACACTTCATCCACAATTATTGGGTTTTGAGGCATTTCATTCCTTGCAGAAATATTACCTACTCTTTGGCATCTATCACAATTTTTACAGTGGTTATGCGCATCACTGAATACACGAGGCCAATAAAATCCAGATTCTAAAATTTTACGTGCAGTACGACTAAGGCCAAAGTGACCCCCACAAGCATGCTTATGATAGAAGGATAAAATAGATGGAATTTCTTGATCGGGCACACATCGTCTAACTAGCCTGTCTGCACCTACTTTCCACATATAAGGATCATCACATATATAATAACGAGCATCATGCCTAAGTTTAGACTTTTGCACTTTAGTAAATGAATGTGGATATTTACCTCCTACCAGGTAGTTAACTATGTTAGCATACCATGGTGCCTTTACCTGCATGGTAAATACTTGCTCGTCTCGAAACGTATCCTTTACAGCTTTGGCTTTGTCTTCACTTGTGATCCTGCTCAAGTGATCAACCACTGTATTCTATATCCCCTTCTTGTCTTTGATTTCCACATCAAATTTCTGAAGCAATAAAATTCATCTGATCAATCTAGGCTTCGACTCCTTCTTGGTCATCAGATATCTAATCGCTGCGTGATCTGAAAACACAATAACTTTCGAGCCAAGTAAGTATGAGCGAAATTTATGAAGAGCAGAAACAATAGCCAGCAATTCTTTTTCTGTTGTGGAGTAATTCTTTTGTGTTATGTCTAGGGTTCTAGACGCATAATGTATTACAACCAGCTTTTTGTCTCTTCGCTGCTCAAGGACTGCACCCACGCATAATCACTTGCGTCACACATTACCTCAAATGGTTGGGTCCAATCCGATGCTTGGATAATAGGTGCACTAGTCAGAGCATCACGTAGCTTATCAAAAGCCTCTCTGCAGTCCGCATTGAATTCGAAGGGCACATCTTTCTGCAATAGCCGTGATAATGGCAGTGCAACCTATGAAAAATCCTTTGCAAATCTGTGATAAAATCCTGCATGCCCTAGAAAATACTTCACACCACGCTGGTCAATTGGATAAGGCAACTTTCAAATAATATCAATCTTCGTCTTATCAACCTCAATGTCATTTGCAGAAACTATGTGACCCAAGACCACACCATGTGTAACCATAAAATGATATTTCTCATAATTAAGCAATAATTTCTTCTCAACACAACGTGCTAGAACTTTTTATAGGCTACATAAACATTCATCAAATGGATTACCATAGACAGTAAAATCATCCATAAACACACGAAAGGTCTCATTTTCCACCATGTGTATGAATTTTACTCTGATGTTGATGACAAAGTTACACACGAAAGCTCCTCAAAATCCAAGCCAAAAGTTGTCGGAAAATGCCTTCTTGGCCGCCGGTTTGTGGCTAAGTTTCTACTAGGGTTTTGGTGTGTGGAGGCTGATGGTTCTCTCCCAAAACCCTAGGAATTGTATTTATAGAGCTAGGTCGAGCTGATCCCCAAAGGTCTCATTTTCCAATTGCTTTTGTGTTGGAAAATCGAAGGGTCACATAATACAGGGCTGCTCGATCGAGTGAGACTCTTACTCGGTCGAGTGACCAGATTTAATGATTAAAATAATTATTTTCGGTCTACCTCACTCGATCGAGTACTCTTGTTGCTCGATCGAGCAGAAGTACTTAACCAATTTTCTCGTTTTCTTCTGCTCGGTCAATTTGGTCAATGCCCTGCACTGAATTTCGACAATGATTTTGACTGCTTTATCTTCTTAATCTCTTCTTGTGATCAACATTAGAGTTGTAGATCATCAAATTATCTTCCCATTGCATCTTGTTTCACTTCAGTCAGACGCCTTATGTGGAAGCTTTCCAAGCACTAAAGGTGCAATGAACTCTTGTTGGTCAAAATCTTCGCTTTTTCCATTGAATTGACGTCTTTTTTGTCACATTTCTCTGTAAACTTCTTCAAGTCCTGTGAATTGCGTTTTAGTGCTGAAACATCATCAAGAATATCAAAATCGGTATATTTTACCATTAAATCAGAGAGAATATGAGCGAAATAGTATGGAAATATTAGACATAGTTTTCACTCATCACACGGTGATTACGACATAATATCAAGTCAAAAGTCAACCGGCTATCATCTCTTCTTCAAAAAAAACTTATTACTCGAGTAGTGTCCTCACGAATTAAATTTAAGCATTGACAATACCGAGGAAAGAAACGGGTTGGATGGCATTGTGTGTTGAGGGATAGAGGGGATGGGCATTTTTGGAAAATCATATTTGACCATGGATTGTATCTCCTCTAATAATAGAATATCATTCTCAACACACAAATACTCATGAAAAAATTCGTCGCAAAAGCCCTGAGTTTCATTGCTATAGGATAAAAAAAACAAAATAAGGATAAAGGCAAAACAAAACAAAACTTCATTTGACACAAATACTCCTCCTCTTACTTTTATTTACACCACACGACATCCACACATATTTGTTCCTATTATTTCATATTAGGCCGTATTTTATCTGTATTTATTTGTATATGACTTTAATTAAATGTATGTGACTGTATATTTGACAAGTTTTGATTGTATTATCTGGGTTTCTGCCTTCTTAGACTGTATTTTACCACCTATTTCTTACTTAAATATATTTGGCTATATTATATCGAGTATTTGAATATTTTTTAATTGTATTAACCGTACATGCATTGACCAATTGACATTATTAAAAGATATTTAACGGTATTTGATCGGTTATATGAGTAACTTTTAATCATTTATATCATATTTAACTGTATTGGACCGAGTATTTGATCAATTTTTTTACGTATAGATGTCTCATTCGGGATTACGGGTTGTCACAAAATTAAAAATAATATAATGGAACTATATTCAAAAAAATAAAAAATATGTAGCATTCAAAATTTCAATTACAAGATATTGACCAATTGACCGTACATGTATATATTAACCGTACGGTATTTGAATATATTTTTTAATCGTATTAACCGTACATGTATTGGCCAATTGACATTAGTAAAAGATATTTAACGGTATTTGATCGGTTATATGAGTAACTTTTAATCATTTATACCATATTTAACTGTATTGGACAGAGTATTTGATCAATTTCTTTACGTATAGATTTCTCATTCGGGATGACTGGTTGTCACAAAATTAAAAATAATATAATGGAACTATATTCAAAAAAAGAAAAAAATATGTAGCATTCAAATTTTCAATTACAAGAATAAATTATAGAAAGAAACGTTGAAAATATTTATTAAATTGAATTAAAACATGGAGAAAATTACGTCGGGACGACGGAAGCGTAGCTAGTTCATTTATATATATATTAGCGTACCGCCCATCGTCCCGACGAGAATTTTTTTCGTATTTCCATCCGATTCTCCCTAAGTGCGTAATCTTTTCCACATAATTTTTATTTTAATGTTTATTTTTAAATTTTTTACATTTTATTTTATATAATTTTTGCTTAAATTTTTTCCGTGTCTCCACTTGATTACTTTTTTTATTGTTTATTATTTTTAATGTTTATTTTTTATTTTTTTCTTATTATTTTATGGTATTTGAAGTTTGGGGCTTCAAGTATGGGCTTAGAAAGATTAATGGGTAATGGATAATTTAGTCATTTTATTTGTTTAATGAAGGGTAATTATGTCTTTGTACATTTGATTTTAGGTCCGTTTTACTATTTATCTATTATATAACAGAATAGCGTCCGCCATCACCAAATAGATAATACCCGAGATACCCCTAATTAAGGGCATTATGATAATTTACATACATCACAGGGCCCGGCCTGACCCATTAAAAACTTAAAATTAAAAATCAAAAGTTTAAAATTACAAAGACAACACGGGTCCGTTTAAATTTACACAGACCACACGGGCCCGGCCCGACCAATCAAAAATAAAAATTAAAAGTTTAAATTTAAAAAGACAACACGGTTCCGTTTAAATTTACACGGACCACAAGGGTCCGACCCGATCTGTTAAAAATTAAAAATTGAAAGTTTTAAATTACCCGTATTTGACCGATTCGATTGCGCATTGGGACAACACATCCCCGTCGGAACGACGGGTGGTACACTAGTTCTATATAACATTGTACTCTTTCTGTCCCATAATATTCTTTACGTGTGGGTATGAATATTGAGATTAAGAAAATATAAAAAAAATAAGTGTAAGTAGGTAATGATTAAAGAATGAGAATGTTTGTGTGAGAAAAAAATGAATGATTTGATCTAAACATATAAAAGATTAGGAAACGTACATAACACCAAAACTAAATTTATAATTTTACCTTTCTTTCATCATTAATCACAAATATACCATTACAATTAAAGATAACGGGTCTGGTCCATCCCATTACATAAAAATTAAAAATTGTGATTAAAATTGAAAATATTAAAAAAAATTAACATTAAAAATAAAAAATCAAGCGAAAAACATTTAGCAATTTTAGGTGAATCAAATGAAAATATGAAAAAAGTTTCCGTCGGAACGACGGGAGCCAGCTAGTTCATAATAACTGATTAATCATTATAAAATGTGAAATTACGAAGGAATAGAAAGAATGTATATGATAATACAAATGAAGAGAATAATTTCATATTTTAAGAAGTTTAAAGTATAGTTTCATATGTTCAAAACAAAAAGTGTCCAAAATATTATAAAAAGGAGGGAGTACTTTTTATCTTAATTACCATTTTCACCTAAACCCCCTTGTTATAAACAATCCAAGTCATGGTCACAAATCGATCTACAAAAATATTATTAATTCTATTTTGGATGGATGGTATGGATCCCACCCCTTGAAATTTCCGTCACCGTGACTCGCTCGCGTCTTCTTCTACTTTCTTCAACTTATCTGCACCGTCCGATCATTTAAATCTGACGGTTTAGACTCGTCCACGCGCGTCACTTGCTGCCAGGTAGGACTGTCGTGTTTGTCGCATTGTTAGATATTTTTGACAATTATTTAATTCCCGATTTTCAATCGAACGGTAAAGAGCGTTTCTAATGCGTGGTGGATTGAATCTGAACCGTCAACTGTTATTTTAGATTTTTCAGATTATGGACACTTCGCAGATACACATTAATTATTATCAAAATGGGTAGAGGGGAGTAAAGACATGGAAGTTTGCGAGACACGTGGATGTCAATTTGCAATTTAAAAAGTAGGTTTGATCGTGCGGATGGAAGCACGCCATGTCGTTACGATGAGAACGTGGACCGTCGGATGTGATACGACATCCAGGTTGGAGATACGATGCCGGTTTAGTGGATTGATCTGGACCGTCGGTTTAGTCTTGGTGGAGTGTGAAATAGCGGGGAGAAAGATAGAGAAGGATTAAAGTGTGCGCGTTCTTAGAAAGAGAGACTTTAGGTTTCTAGAGAGAGAGACAGAGGAGGAACGACGAAGGAGAGAGTGGGTTGATAAGCAACGGCGAAGACGAATAACGTTTTCGACGACGGCGGCGCTGCTGCGGAGTCTCTCTAGATCGATTGGCTGCTGAGGTATCGAGATCTGTTAATTGGTTGGTTGAGTCGTCGGCGGCGGCGGAGTGACAGAGGGTTTCGCCGGTAAATTATGCGTCCGGATTGGAGGCGGTGAAGGTCGAATGTTTAGCAGATGGAACGGACTAGAGAATCGAGGAAAGCTCCGATGGCGGCTCCGGTTGGTGTGTCCAGGAGAAGACATAGAGCGAGTAGTCTGAGAGATTCGCCTGGTTCGTTTAAAGATCTAGTCTTGCCAATCCCTTTCGATTGATAACTGGTTTTGAATTTTCTTTTGGAACTGATTGGATCTGGTGATTTTTTTTTTGTTTCAGATGAAGACAGGCCGGTAGAGCTGCAGGAATCGGCGAGGCTGCGAGATCGGAAGAAGGAGCGCGAGCGAGAGAGAGAACGAGATCGAGAGCGGTCCAGCCGGAATAAGAGGCGGAAAGGTGATCGGTTGATACACGCCGATGACAGAGAGGAAGGGCCTGCTGATAGTTCAGACGAAAGTGTGAACGATGAAGATGAAGAAGACTATGAGGATGAAGGAATTGGTGGTGGGAGCTTGAGGATGCCACCGCCGAATCCGGCGTCGAATTCGTCGCCTTCACTCTCGAATCACCATCAAAATCATCACCGGAAGAGTTTTCCTCTGCCGAATAATTCGACGAAGATGTTCAGACCAGCGTCGCCGTGGAAACCGGCGGACGAAATGATCGGTGTACCTATTCCTAGAAAAGCTCGCTCAGGTGCTTGAAACGCTCAAGTTTGGTTTTCAGTCCCAGCAAATCTGCTTTCTGTTCATCAAATTCTAATGATCTACGTCAACCTTCTTTGATTTTCTGACCAGCTTCGACTAAGCGAGCACACGACTGTTGGGTATCAGGATCCAGCGGACTAATTGGCGGGGATCAACTGCATCGGCAGGCTTCAACGTCGCCAGCGAGGTCAAGCTTGGTGTCTGCAACAGCCTCCCCACTGAGAATGTCACCTCCTTCATCGAACCTTTCTAGTCAGAAAAAAATGGTCCACGCTCAAATTCAAATCTCATTTAATCCATTATCTGCTCACTTATGGGTTTTGACATTCTCATCCTTTTTTCTGGGTATTTTTGTAGAAGGTTATTTGTTCGAACAAGCACAAAAGCGCACCCAAGGCGTCAACCTCGAAGACCGCTTCATCGAACCAAGACGAAATTGAATTTGAGATTGCTGAAGTTTTATACGGGATGATGACACAACCGCCTGACGGGACTAAGGCGGAAGGAGACTTGAATGAAGCTTTGAATAAATCGGCCAGCGACTCCAAATCTAGAGCTTCATCTCCAGTATCCGCAGCAGCACCGCGCCAGTCTTCCACTGGCCTTCCGTTGAACTCAGGGTCCTCCGTCATGGTTGCTACGGGTAAGTTTGTTTTTTTTGTTTTTTTCTAACGTCTCTCTCAGCATTGATCTTCCATCTTCTCAGACATGCTAAAAAGGTTTCTTTTTTTATCCATCATTTTTCAGTGCCGAAGAGAAAAAGGCCGAGACCAGTGAACTATGGCGATGAGAACGTTGGTTTCCCTTCTCGAGAAAATATCATTCGGAAGTCTCATGTGGATCCGGTTGTGAACACTGAACCAAGGTCTGCGGTTTCAGAGAAAAATTTCAGGTCAGTACTGGAAAGTGACAGAGCGTCTCATGATCCGGAGGAATATATGGCTAAACCTAGTGCCGTTCTAACATCACCCATAAGGAATGGCTCGCCGAAATCTGAGAATTTGAGGGCGGAGCCCACCGTCACTAGGTCTAAGGATGTAGATGCTATCTTAACAAATAAAGATTCCCCTGTGAACAGATCTGATGAAAATGGTGAAGAGAACAGGTAAGAGAATCGGACTTAATATCTTTTTCTGTCATCTCTTCTAATATCCTTTTCTCCCTTTTTTCCTGATGAATTTATTCTGCGGTTACTGTTAACAGAGGACTGACAGCAACGGCATTGGTAATCAAAAGAGAAGAGAAGTTCCAGATCGATTTGATGGTGAGGATCTAATGGCAATTTCATTTTTCAGACCGCTGCTGGATGGATTTTCTGTTTGATAATGGAGCTCTCGATTTGAAATTATTCATTTATAATTGTGTGATATAAATTTCAGGCTCCTCCACCAGCTTCGAGATTATCCCTAGATAGGGATGGGAATGTACAATATGTTTCATCCGAGTCCAATAAATCAATTCCCAACTTAGAAGTGTGTATTGACCAGCCACCTCTTAGATTTTAATTACATTTTTAGCTGTTTGGACAGATTTTTGATGCTGAATGGGATATTTATTTTGTATGATGTGGACAGGAACTGAAACCTGTGGTTGTCAAGGAAGCAGCTGCTGATGACTCCGGAAATTTAGCTGATTCAGATCATAAGAAATTCAGAAGAGGTTCTGAGGTGCAGAAGGCATCTTTTAGCAAGGAGAGATCTCTTAATTTGCAGCTTGCTGCAGCAGAAAAAAATGATCCAGAAAGTGGCATGTCAATTGCAATTACTGGTGCAGGCAAGCAGGAGATGCTCAACCCACATCAGCAAGGCCAGCCACAGTTACCGAAGATTTCTACAGGTGATGAAGCTACAAAAGATAAAACTGGTAATAAAATATGTCAGACACTCTAATTTTGGATTTTTGTATCTTAGTTTTTTGCTTTCCATAATTTCCTAAAGAAGACATTTCTATGCTGCAGTACCTGCTGCCAGTTCTTTGCCTTCTGCTATGTCTGTGTCTGGTTGGCAGGCCGGGCTTCCTCCTTTGGGTTATATGACTCCTCTTCAAGGAGTAGTACCTATGGAAGGAAGTACACTGTCCTCTACACCTTTACAGGTGCGCAATAGTCTGAATTTCTCCTATTAATATTTTAAATTCTTTGGGCTCATTTAATTTTCTTGATGCCAACTTGATCCATTCCAGCCCCATCTTATGCTCATGAATCAGCCAAGACCAAAGAGATGTGCCACCCATTGCTATATTGCCCGAAGCATATCCTGCCATCAACAGTTTACCAGAATGAATCCCTTCTGGCCTGCTGCAGCTGGCAGTGTGGCTGCTCTTTATGGTGCAAACCCTTGCAACCTTAATGTTGTGCCCCCATTAGAGTTGCACTGTAACACTGGAGTAAGGGGTGTGAATCCAGTACCCGATAAGAGCCTAGGTGTTTTTCCTGGCAGCAACGTTGGCAAAGACAAACCCTCTCAAGGCCCCAACATGCCTGACACACAAAGAAAACAAATTTTGCTTCAGCAGTCTGTACCATCTGCGGTGCCCGGAAATCTCTTGGTATGTTTTTCCTATTTATTGCTTGCCTGTGCTTAATTCAGTCTCACTTTTTTTTATGCTTCTCCCCTTCGGGTTTTCTCATTGGAAATACATGTTTTGATTCTATTCAGCGAGGTCCAGCATTTATATTTCCTTTGAGTCAACAACAACAGGCTTCTGCTGCAGCTTCTGCTCAAACAACAACAATGAAAAATCCCCCAGTCGCTGGTGCATCGGCATCAGTGAATCCAAATTCTGGGCCAGGAAGTGGTCCAACAGCAACCCCTGCAACAATGAGCTTCAACTATTCGAATATGGCTTCCAATGAAACCCAGTACTTGGCAATTTTGCAGAACAATCCCTATCAGTTCCCATTTCCTACCCATGCTGGAGCACCGCCAGTTTACAGGGGAGCACATCCTCAGGCAGTGCCTTTTTTCAATGGAACTTTTTATTCTCCTCAAGTATTACATCCATCACAACTTCAGCAACAACCCCAGCAGCCTGCCCATGGGCATCAAGTACCACAGGGACAAAACATGGGCATTTCCAGTGGTTCTTCATCACAGAAGCATTTGCAGATTCACTCACAGAAGTCGCAGGGTAATGGCAGTAGCGCCGGCGGTACTGCAAACATGAAGCAAAGCTATCCATCGCCAAAAAGTCGACAATCTCATCTTCCTTTGAAACAGCACAACCAACACCTCACTGATACGGGCTGTGAAGACAGTCCAACGGCCGACAGTAGGGGGTCCCGTTCAAATTTTGGTATGTATACTGAAGGCCTCAACAAGCCCATCCATGCCCAGAACTTTGCTATGATGTCCGCCTCTTCTGTATCTGCTGGTGGCGTTACTGCAACTACTAATGGCGTTGCTACTGGGAATCATCATAAAAATGGCAATCACACTGAGAAGAAGCCGCATCAACAACAACAGGGACTAAAAGCTGGTGCTGATTCCTTGCCTTCTCATCAAGGATTTGCAGTTTCATTTGCTTCTCTAAATGGTGATGGCGGGCCTCCTGCCCCGGACATTACGTCAATCGGACAAAATCATGCCATACTACAAAATTTTCCGGAGGCTGCAAGGCATCACAGTTACCAAGTCATGGTAGCTCAACAAGCACAGCAAAGTAAAAAGAATGCTCGCGTTGCTGAAGAAGTTAAAAAGGCAAGTAATGGTGAAGCTTCAAATATCGATGATGAAAGGCAGTCAATGGTTAGCAAAGGTGTTTTGTCAAATGTTGGGCTGTCTATTGCATTTTCAAGATCTGATATGGCAGATTCGAGTCCAGGAAATAATGTTGTTGATAGCTCGTCGAGAAAACTGAAAATTGGCTCAGGACCTGGAAGGGCACCAGGCCCTCTTCTATCAAACTCGATGTCCACCACTCATCAGCAGCTGCCACACCAGCAACTTCAGCAGCTGCCACACCAGCAACTTCAGCAGCAGAAAGCACAATTTATACAGCTCCATAAACAACCTCAGCAATACATTGCTTCTGCACCTAGAGGTAAAACACAGTCATTGAGTAATGGAAATGTGTATTCAGATCAGTTGCCTACGAATGCTGCTATGGCTGCAAAGCTAACAAATTCGCTATCAACTTTCCAACAAAGTCATGCCCCTCTAAGTGGTGGGGGTAACAGCCCTACTCAGTCTCAACAGTGGAAACATTCTGTTCGTGCTTCAGCATCGCAAGTTCCTTCACCTGTTTTGGCACCAACAAACTCGGCTTCAGCAAAGAATCTTTACCAGCAGCAAAGTCATATGCAAATATCTTTTGGGGGCAGTAATCCCAAGTCATTGTCATCAGCTCAAGGGCAACATCCTTCTTTAGGACACCAGAATCCAGCTCAAATGATGGTAGGGTCTGCTGCCGCATCTGTAAACCACAGAAGTAGTGGCAGCCCAAGAACTACTGCGACTGCTGGTATGGTTGGAATTGTTTCTAGCAAGGCACCTCAGGCGACTACATTGTCACCATCTGCATCCTTGCAAGTCAAAAACTCGGCCATGCCTAGTAGAAGCTCTTCACCTGTTGGTGCTAGAAATGTGCCTCCTGCCCTTGGCAATTCAAATATGGGCATGCCCCAAGGCAATTCTGGCAGCAAGCCTCAAATGTTTCAGCAGCAGCAGCCACAAATGAAACAGCAACTCTCAAAGCAGGGAATGCAACAGCAACAATTCCCGAGTTATTTGCAGACCAATCAAGGACCGAACTCGACCAGCTCTGCAACTTCAGTAACAGCAGCACCCAACAGTGGTTATCTACAAAGACGAAGGCCTGAGGCTCAACAATCTCAACAGCAGTCTCAAAGCCCATCTGGGTCGTCATCAACAGGGATGCCATCCATGTGCTCGTCTAGCATTGCAGTTACCACAGATCCCGCAAAGGCCATTGCAGATGCAGCAGCTGCTGGAAACAACATGAAGGCACCATCAAAGTAATGCTGCTGCACCCGAGCCATCTGGTAAGTTTTCCCTGCAGAATATCAGGCCAACCTGACCGGCTGAAGCACACAATACAGAAACAGAGAAGAATGAGAGTGTGTTGGAAGAGCACAGTTGACAGAAGGGCACCACATGTATTTGTGTTGGGCCATTTTGAGATGAAAAAAATAACTTATGGAAGGATGAGTGGTTGTTGCACTGGGACACACGAGTAGAGGGTAGGGCATGAGATGACTGGAAGCTGGTGAGAAATAGACAGCCCTGAGAAAGATATAAAGTTGAAGAAGGGACCTGTAGTCGATTATGAGAGTAGATGATCGTTTGAAAGATGTTCTGGTCTCTACAACAAGTCTGGAGTGTGCGGCATACATTTTGACAGGGAGACATGCGTCTTCGACAGGTTCTTTGTCCTAAAACCCTGTGCCACCACCATAGTCCTTCATGTGGCACTACCCTTGGATATATATATACATGCACTATAGCTGCAAGTTAGAAAACAGTTACAGCATGTTGTCCAGTATTTTGTTTTCCATTTTTGACTTGTCAGACATACGGTGGTCATTTTATTTTCAACAAACTTGAGCCCTGCTAAACGCTAAGGAAAACCATGTTAAAACAGTTACTCGAGTAAGTACGAACATATATTTAAGGCTCGATTAATAAACAAATCAATAATGAACAAATCAATATTCGACTCAATTATGTTCGTGAACAACTCGTTTATAGGTTCGATTGAAATTCACATATATATATATTTGATAAATACTCGAGTATATATGTTTGATTAAGACTTCTTTTATCATTACTTCTTTTATATATATATATGCTATTAGGAAATTATACTCCCACACTTTACATATTAATAAGCCAAGTCCATCACATTAATACTCTGAAGTCACTGGTAGAAGAAATGCATTCCATCAGCAAAGGATTCCAGAACATGGTTCATTAAAGCCATAGTAAATAGTAATGTGTTAGTGCTCATCATCCAGATTGTGCAAAG